>JARHVA010002316.1:2502500-2653480 GCA_037957365.1 Torreya grandis | reverse complement strand
AACCATCATCAAACATCATGTAGAAATGGACTGGTCAGCTTTATTAATTTTATAAGTATGCTTAGGAAGCCTCTCAAGCCCCAAAGGATCACATGGATATGAGGTATTTCATGCCCATATCATCCTATATAAGTTTCATAACTTGATGAGTTGTCTATCTGAGGTTATACAGCTTTAAATTTATACTTTTAGAGTGAAATGTGTGTGGGGATGTCAAGTTTAACCTTCTTAAAATAGTCATTTGAATTCAAATGTCCTAAGGTTTAATGCATAGATGACAAGTGTCCAAATATTAGGAGCTATGATCAAATATAATAGTGAGAAATGATTTGTCAAATGTTAGTGGGTCTTTAAGATCCAAGATTTGTGTTTGATTATGCATCAAAGATCAACAGTGAGCTTCAATTCAAAATTTTAGCATGAATGTGTTGATGACAAGTGTCAAGATCTTAGGTACCAAATCATATATCTAATGATATGCATAGACTAATAGAGTCAATGGGTTAAATAAGATAAATGGTACATGTTCACTAATACAAAGTAGATTAATGGTGAGAAAGAAGTTAAAAGATCAGAGGATCTTCAATACAAATGAGATGCTGCTAAGTTTCTCAACTACATTAATCTAGTAGAAGATATATGGTTCATGTTCCTTCATATAGAATCAAATAAAATAGTGTGTAAGAGGTCAAAGATTTAGTAGGATCCTATGTAATGAATGTGGAACCGATAGTTGGAACAATTTGAGAATCTCAGATTGAGACCAATGGCCAATAATAAAGGTTGAAGGCATCATAATTTCAAAGCCTAAATCAAGATCAATGGTCAATATAAAAATTTGAAGTTATGAGACTTCAACTGGAGTTTGAAACATGATCCAAACTAAACCAGATAAAAATATTTAGGATAAAACATCACCATTAAATCTTATCATAGATAGAATAGGTCTTTTAAGGCCTACTATAGATATCAAATATGGATTAGTAGTTTTTGAAGTAAGACTAAACATATATGGATCTCATCAATATATTGACTATATGAAAACCAATAATTTTGATTGGTTTTCAAATATATAGTAAAGATATATATTCAATTTAGAGTAGGGGAAATGTTTAATCATAAATAAGTGTCTTATCTATTGACATGGTCATATTTTTAATAAACATGTACTTGTAATCATTAAAAGTTGGCTTAGGCATCTTTAAATCAATTCTATGGATATAAGGACCTTTCCTTCATAATGAATGCAAGTGGAGGATGGCATAGATTCCAAATATGGAGATTTGGTGATTGGAAAAATTAACTAGAGTGTTTAATATATTTTTAGGGTGCCAAATAGTTTTTTTTCATAAACAGGATCATGACTCACCACATTTGGAAAATTATTGTCTTCTAGTGCATTTTTCTCATCCAATGAGGAGATTCAAGGGCTATTGGGATAAATAAAAGGTTAACTTATCAATATAGACTAGGATTGATTTGATCAAAAGGTGGAAACTTAATAAATTATTTTGGTACTCATGCTCCCTCTTCTCTCTCCTTTTTCTCATATATTATGCATTCTTTCAAGTAATCTCTATCTTAGTTTCTAAAAGAAAATTCTCTCTCACTTTTGATAAGAACTCTCTCTCAATTATGGAAGAGTAGGGACTCTCATTTGATAAGTCTATACCTTTTCAAAACTTATATGAAAAACCTCTTGAAGTTAATAAATATTTCCTTTACCTATCTCTTGTTTTTAAACTATTTTTAGTAAGCTTGTGCATGATGGCATTGTGAAGGAGAATCTTACATGCCCATTATCCTTTCTTGGATTTTTATGGTGTTTTATATTTGATTGAAGTTATAAATTTATGTTATTTCTATCATTAATCTAAGCTTGTTTTGAGTCTTACAATTCCTTTTAGATTCATTCATTTTTTCCTAAACCAAATGTAAAAAATACTTGTGTAATTAGCTAGATTCTAAGATTGTGTGAGCTAGTACTATCTGATGCTTCTTCAATGTATATTCCATGATTTTGTGAGTGCCCATTTAATTTGGTGAATCACCTTTTTAGACTTATTATTAGCCCTTTTCCCCTTCTTTAACCCTTTTACCAGTGCAAACATTAGTATAGGTGATCCATCAAGAGGAATTTATCCTTCTCTAGAGGTCCAACCCCATCATAGATGACCCATAACATAAGGTTATTCTAATAGTGTACCTTAATTAGAAATATCCTAAATAACCCTCTGTAAAGGTGAAAATTAACTCTATAATAGTGGCACATTGGTGCCATAGATAATAGACCTCTCTATACTTATGAATATACTCAGGTAGTACCTTTAAGGGAGGTATAGTACTATTTGAGGATAGACGGGTAGAAGGAATCAAAGTGTCAATATATTATTGTAGTTTGTGAAAATGCATGGATGAATGGTTATCTATGTTATGTAAATGATAGATACACTTATGAGTAGGCTTGGTAGAGGCACTCATAAGAGGAGTTGTAACGTAAGAGGAAGGCGCTTGGCAAAGTTGATCAACCCATTTGGTGGGAAAATGATCTGATTGTAGTAAAAGAAGCAAACAATCACCAAGATAAGGTGGTTTTAATGAAGGTATAGGGATATGATTGATGGAAAGAGTGATGGGATCAAACTTAGGAATAGACATAGCTAAAGCAAGAGTAGGAATAAGATCTAAAATGGGATCTACTAAGGGAGGGGTAGGGTCTACAGAAGGTTGAAGGAGAGTTGCATGCATCTTAGGGATAAACAAGATATATGGGTCATGATACCAAGCAAAGTGATAGGGCCTAGTCATAACATGATCCATGAACATGAACCTATAAGGTTTATTAGAAATTGGAGGTTTCTGCACCATCTCTACCCTATAATAATGAGGAAAAATGCTAAAATTAGGAATGATATATGATGGAATATGGGAAGATATGACAAAAAAACTAAAGTAAAGAGGAATAATAATGGATAATCTTAGCATCACAAGCTTGAACAAAACCTCCTAAAAATGGATCATCTATGGTATAACCATCATCATAATAAAGTGTATGAAGATCAATGATTTAAGTAGAGATGACATTATCATCCAATGTGGTGTGATGAATGGAATTTTGAGTCTTAGTTAAGATAATAGGGATGTCATCATAAGGTAGTTTAAGAAAATGAGGCTGCAAATAAGTAGGAAGCTAAGAGATGAGATGAGGTGAGGTGAAAGATTACAAGTTTTAATCTTAAGATTAATCCTATTAGACTCATCATCATTAGAGTCTAAGAGGTTAAGGGGAATATTCCTACTGAGTTTGGGAAGACCATTATAACCTTGAGTGGAATTTATGGGAAAGTTGAATCAATGAGACTCATGACATGGAACACTAGGTAATGGTTCAAGGGTAGGAATATTGAATAAACCTTGATCTTGGAATTATTCAAAAATTTAAGGACACTAAATCCTATGTATGGCTCCATTATGAGGTAATTTAATGCATTGGTAGGTAGAGGAATTAATTGATCTCATAGGTGAGTCCATGGCCTACCAAACAAGATGTTTTAAGATAAAGGAAATTTAAATATCATCACATTCAAGAATGGTGATAGGTGGGATGGTAATGGGGAGCCACACACAACCTAAATGAGGCAATTGTATTTGATAATATATTTGACATATGTTTCATGTGGAGTTGAGATTACATTCAAAATAGGCAAGGGTTTTGATTAAATCGAGAGAAACCACACAAGTGTTGAAATAATTATTAATCAATGTACATTTGACTTGGATATCATCAATTTAAACACTAGTGAATATAGGATGAACATTTTCATGAAATAAAATCTCATCAAAAATTATGGAAATGATGGGAACTTTGACGGAAATAGAAGTGTCCATTGTTTCATCAACATGGATGGACATCTATTCACACTATTTCAATATTCTATCTTCAAATCCAAATAAGGTTACTTTGCATACTACTAGGGGAGGGTGAGGGATATTCATTTCAAATAAAATTTTCATAAGATGGTTTCAATTATGTGGATAGGTCCTCATAAGCTCAATAAATGGGATTTGAGATGGGAGTTTAGTGAGATCCATTATAGGACCCCCCTTATCATAACCCATAAAGAGATTGTTAGAAAAAGGTGCATAGTGTTGAAAGAGGTCCTTAGAAAGAGGAGCTTAAGTACATTGGAATTTATGTTGATAAGAGGCAAAAAGTTTATAATAAGGTGGTAAATTATGTTGAAAAGATGAAGTAGTTGGTGCAGGTTGTTTTTGAGAATATATAGAAGAAGTGTTAATAGAATCTTTAGTGTCATTAGTATTAGGTAAAGAAGATGGAGGGATGATAGAAATAGTATGAGAAGTGCTATCCAATAGAGGAGTTATATTTGGTTCATAAAAGGTTATAAAATCATCTTGACCCAACTCATTTAAGTGAGTTAGAGAAGAATCTTGGATAACACAAAATGTATGAGATAATGAAGGTGTGTAGATAGGTTAAAGATCAATCAAAGTAACCACCCTTTACATGTTAGTCATATTAACCACATTCTATTCATGAATTGGGTTAATAATAATTTTAACATATTGGTGAGAGGGGGAGGTTTGTCTTGTTTATCTTGGTGATTTGGAAAAGGATATTTATAGATGGCCAAATGAGCATTATCTTGATTCAAAGATTGAGATTTAGTAATTTTTTCATGGGCTTTGAAATCAATGTCATAGTTTTGTTGGAATTTTTTGATGATAAAATCATGATAAAAATTGAGAACAAGAAGAAAATCCATAGCCAAATTACGAAGCTACCTATAGGTCTCATGAGAATGACCCCAACTAGCATGAAACCAACAAAATTTATTAGGATCATACCAAGATTTCATAAGATGACTGGGATCAAGTTCTCATGGAAGAGGCCTAGGTAGATGTTTTAGTAATTCAGCTGAGGATAAAAATTTATGAAAATTTATGTTATTAGGTAAAGATAAATGAGTATTGGTGAATTATTGATAAGAGGGAACTGGTTCTAAAGATTAGCTAGGAACAACAACTTGAATAATGTGATTGGTGTCATAAGATTCCATGACAGTATCATTGGTATCATGATGATTCTTTTTATCGAGTAAGATAAGAGTACCCGTGGGAGGTTATGATGGCTTGAATTGATGCATAAGGAAATCTTGATGTTTATCTTGATCAATGGCATCATCTAAGGTACATGGAGAGAGAAATTGTAGACTTGATATTGAAACTTGGGAAAAATAACACTGGTAAATAGATGAAAAAGGTTATCATCATCCATGTTATGTTCACATTTTTTGGATAATGTTTTCCACCATTTATCAAAATTTTGGGTAGTTTTATTTTCAATTTGATTACTACTTATAAAATGGGCTAATGTATTCTTAGGAAGATCACTAGTTTGAAAATCTTAGACTAGAGCATTTACTAAATCTTCTAAACAAGTAATAGAATGGGTTTTAAGTTGGTTATACCAATATAAAGCATCACCCATGAGAGTTTTGGCTAATAGTTTGGTAGCATTAAAGGGATTTAATTTGACCTAGTATTTATATATATTTCCAAATATTTTTAGATGAAGAGTAGGATTAGTTTACCCATTGTAAGAAATGGTAGGGGTGATACCTCATATATCAATATTAGCAATTTGAGATGTAAGAGATTCATTTTAAGGATAATTAATTATTTTGTTGACAAAAGGAGGTTGAGGGATATGATTACCATGGTAATCATAAAGAGAAGGTGGGGGAACAATATGGTTATGCATGCCCCTAACATCTTTTGAGGGTGGGTTTGAAGATGGATAAGGTGATTTTGCATTTGCATCATTTGATTTTCATTATGAGATTGAAAATATTCATTTGATTAAGGGTTTATAATAAAATTTTGTGGGTTTGAGTTATTATTTTTAGGGTGGGTTTGAAGATGGATAAGATGATTTTACATTCGCATCATTTTATTTTCATTATGAGCTTGAAAACTATTAATTTTATTAAGGGTTTGTAATAAACGCTGGTGGGTTTGATTTGAATTATATTTGTGGCATTATTTTAAGCATTGGAATTGGAAGTAGTGGATTGGGTTCCAATATGGGTGTTAGTAATATCTTAAGAAGAGATGTTATAATGTGAGGCACTAGTGGCATAATTGTCTTGTGTGGAAAAAGATAGACTAGTGAAGGGATGAGAAAAAGATGAACTAGAAGCATGATTACCATGGGTGGCAAATGATGTACTAGTGAAAGAGTTGAGGAGAGTAGGTCTTGGAAGAGGCCAAATAGATGTAGATTCTTCCATGTTAGTGGAGATACTAGGCATGGGGGTAAAAGAAGTCAAAGAAGAGTAATTACTGGTATTAGAAGGGATAAAAATAGAGGGAAGAGGCTGAGAATCAAAGAAGATAATATCTTGAAATCCATGAGGGAATGTGGGAGAAGGTGAATGAGGCTCTGTTGATGCACATAAATCTATCACAAGATTATCATAGTGTTGAAAACACTTATAATTTTAAGAATTAAAGAATCTTTTACATGAGTTGTTGGTTATCATCTTCCTGAGATCTATGATGGAGTAAAGTCTGAGTTATTTGAATATTTTAAAAAATGACTATGCAAGTGGTTATTGGGAGTAATCATGGTCTTAAAGTCTTGTGAAGATGAATGTTTTTTAGATGAATCTAATGAATAATGATCATAATCTAAACTCTAAACTCTAATCCATCATGAATATTAACAATGAGAAAGTAAACTATAGGGATTTGATGAAAAAAATGAGTAGGGTAAGGCAAAAATAGAGATGATTTTATTCTTTAGTTTAGACATTTTGACAAAGCTTTAATTTTATCAAATATATGAATCTTCAAACCAACATATGATATGAAATTAACAAATAATATAAATCCTATCATATATTAGGGGAATGTCTAAGGATATTTGAAAATGTGAAAATTAGAGATCAGATTCACTTTAAAGATTTAATTAAAAAAAAATTGCATTTGCACATCTTATAAAAATACAATGATATTAAAATGAATCTTAAAAATTTCATAACAACTCTACATCAATACTTACACATCTAGAATTCATAAAAGCAATTCAAATCTAAACATCAGAATAGAGATTTGAGGAAGCAACCATGATAACAAAAAAAACAAACATAATGAGACAATATTTATAAAATTATCTTTCTTTTATTAATTTCTCCAAAATTTACAAAATAGGTTTGATCTCAAAACATCCTACCTTTTCAAATGATAATACCCCCTTTTATAGATTGAAAGAGCAACCTATGAGGTATGTAGATTAGTCATTATCAAATGAGAATTAGACAAGTGTCAAGGACATGTATCCTTTTACAAATATTTTAGAATCAATGACAATTTTCAAATATGACTAACTTATAAGAAATGTGCGTTACACATTGCACATGGTTTCACAAAATAATATATTCTTTTCAAATATTTACATGGTTTTTATATAAAAGAATATTCTAAGTCTATTCAATTGATTTTGAAATTCTCCTACATTTGTATCCCTTTCATTTTTCTTCAATATCTTCATGGATTTGTCATATTGTTTATCAATTAACCTAAGATTAAGTATTGTATCTATGAATAACTCCTCTTATTACCCTCCTAAATATTTGAAGACTTCATCAGCTTTTTCCATGGCTTTGTTAACTCTCCTAGAATTACTAATATTTTCATTTAATGTCAAAATCAAGTTCAAAATACATTTTTTGTCAACCCTTATGGTCCCCTTACTTTTATTCTTGACCTCTTGTATGAACTCAATAGATATATGCTATAACTCTTCATTAGTTATCAGTCCTACTTGACTAAGAATGGTTGGATCCTTGATCAAACCTCCTAGTATCTATACCATTCTTCCCTATAGTTATTTGAAGTCATTTGAGAGACATTCCATGCCTTTTGACCACTTATTGACGTCTCTAATTTTTTCCATCAATATTATCATGGCCATATTTAAATGTGATCACTTGACTATTTTAAGCTCAGGGATCTAATTTTCAATTAGAATATTTATCAATGCCTTTATTTTATTATATGAACCTTACAACTAATTGGCTTGGTTCAGAACCAAGACATGTTATTTATTAAAGATGTCCAATTTGGACCTTATTGGCTTCAAAGAACTAAATGTCTCAAATATAGTTTATTAAAATTTATTAACAATGTCTATTGGTGCTAACAAAATAAATTATGCCTCTAGATTTGTCTTCTCTTGATTCAATCCTTTAATGGAAACCTATATTATTTATGACTAAGATTGGGATAACTCCATGATATCTTCTTCAAATATGGGGATTTCCCGAGTCTCCACTCCTTCTAAGTTAGGTGAAACAAAGGTTCAAAATTTTGATGTACAACCTCTTGATCTTCTTCCATGACAACTATCTTAGTCACTCTTTGTAGGCTAGTAGTGGTTAGGTCATATCTGAATCCCACTAAAAATTGGGTTATATGTTTTATTGGGACCTCTATTTTCAATTGGTGTACCGATGGATTTCATGTAGTAAGCCTACTTTCTTCTTCATCTTACAATGCTAAGATCTAAGGCTTTATATCTTATTGCAAAGGGATGTATGTAGTCTTTACTAGATCCCTTGGGTGATAATTAGTAAGAATCTTCAACATCCTTGGTTCATAGATGAACCATTCAGGTATAGCTTACCCATAGATTCGATTATCTTCACTAGATAGGTTGACATATTTCAAAGGTGGGTTGATGGAAATTTTTACTTTCTTTACCCTTGATATAATTACAATTTCAGCTTTCCTCTTGGGAGGATCAATGACCATAAGTCTAATGACTTCTCTTTTCCATTTTCCTTCTTTGATTCCTCAAGATTTTCTTCTTCAGCATCAATGTCTAATTAATATGTCATGGAGAGCATTCTTAATGCATGTTCAATAGATTCATATGGATCAAAAGTTATCATGTAAACCTAATATTAATGTATAAATTGTTCTATTATTCTAGAGGATTCAGGGACTAAAGAGATTAAAGCAAATTCACTTGGTATCTTTTCTTCAGGCCTATGCTCTATTTCTATATTAGTTTGGGGAATCCTAGAAGGACCAACATTTACAAAATTAGATTTTTAGGGACCAAGCTGCCACCTATATTCCATATTCTAGTCTCTTAACATTTTGGATTTAGGATTTATATTATGTTTTTTTAGACTTCTAGAAACTCAATAATAATTGGTTTCCTTAGTTTACACAAAGTCAAATGCACTAGGTTCATGTTCATAAGACACAAGCATAATGCTTTTATTATTCAATTATTCCTTTGGTCTACCATAAGGATCCCACTATTTATGGTCATCTATCTACAAATTAAAGGAAATCCTATATTTTAAAGGAACATAAATGTGGTCCCATTATCTAAGAATGGTTTTTCCAATTGTCATGGGAAAACATGGAGAATTCCTTTCCGCTCAGTCTTGTAGATCCCATCTATTCCATTGAATAATTGATATGCAACTTCTTGTTCTGCTAATTTGGTAGGCACATCTAATATTAGTTTAAGGGGGACACTTTGAGTTCCCTCTATTCTAATAATAGTGAAATTAGGATATAGCTAGATATCACCCATTGTCTCAATGGATTTTTGATTAAAGGAATTATACTCATCATGGTGATAACATTGATGGATGGGCTCAGTGTAAGATATACTTAATCACAGATGAATTGGATATGGTCCCTATACTTGTAAATATCCAATTTATAGTAATATTGGGATATAATTTAGGTGCCATTTGGAGACCACTCTCTTTGGTTGGGGATTTGGGTTGTGGCACATAAGGCATCTAAAAAATATGACATCATGAAAAACTTAATTCTCTTCTTTATTTTGATACCAGATATCTACCTACTTAAGGAAATGCTAATTATTTCACCTAAAGAAGGTATTAGCACTTCCTCAATAATGAAATATAAAATAAGTACCCATATTTGTTCTGCATGTGTAGTATGTGAAAATCCATATAAATTTTGCAACATTATCATAACTATTCTAACACTTGGTCTAAATTGGCTCACAAGGATTTTCTTGTTTGGGTCTACAATGACCTTATTACTAACTTTTAACCAATTATGTAGGTTTTCCATCATGGTATGTTTCTAGGCCCATGCATTAAGGGAGGCTAAGACTATTTGGGGCCTAGGTAATTTATATTAGGATTTAAAGGCAATAGGGGATATATGTGTTATTTTCCTCAGACTAGGTTCATGAATAAGCATACCAGCATCTTTGAAAGTAAGACTAATAACATTAATACAATACAATACCTCTTATTTGGTGGTAGGATAATGGAGTCCTATCATCTAAATTTCCATGATGTCATCATACAATCTCTTAACTGATAGAAACTTCTCCTCTTCCTTGGTCAAAGTACCTTGGTTTTCTATGGTCTATAACAAGCTAGAGAAATTATTATCTCTAATATTTAATGAAGAGGCTATGAACTCTATATCTTTGAATACTCTACCCTCTGTATGTGATGATAGGTATAATTAAACCACTTTATTTGAATTAGGTCTATAGGTCACCATTGATATGATTATAATTACATTTTCCAATGACAATTCAATACTTTCTATTATCTAGTAGGACTCTTTGAATAGCTTTGATTAATGGGCTCTCTCCTTTGGCTCAAAATAATGAATGTAAGAACAATTCTACTATTTTTTCATGTTTTAGGGATTTTTGAGGGTTTAACTAAGATTTAATGGTGGAATATGCTTTTGAAGTATTTTCTTTAGTAACCCAGATCATATTTTGATCTCATATTTATACCTTCACATGCTTGGGTCCATAAAATATTTTGATTTGACATGTCTACATATGTGACATCTCCTATACTTGCACCTTATTTTATTTTAAAATGTATCCATTTTCACTTTGAACATGTGTCCTCATCTTTTTACCCCTAGAGATTTGATCAAATTCATTTATTGATCTCTTCGGGTGTCTTTTATCCTTGACTTTCAACATTGGCCATTGAATTTTTGTCTGAGATTTCAAGATTGTAATAATTGATAGCCCAACATTTCTTTTGTGTACCCTAATAACATTCTCCATCTCATTAATTATCTTATACCATATGGAAACCTTATGTGTAATCTAGGCTCATTGACTTATTGAATTGATTCACATCATCAATATTCATCTGCATGGTTGGATGTATGTTGTTAATCTTTGATATTCATGGTTGAATGCACACTATTGATTTTTGATCTTCATGGTTGAATGTACATTATTGATCCATTAAACATTTGATCAAATGTGGGTCATTGATATTTTTAATTCACCATGATTGTGACACATGTCACCCTTCCATTCAACCTCAAGATCCTTTGAATTATTGACTTTGTGCTCATCATTATATATCTATTTACATGATTGAACATGTGTTGTTGATCTTTATTAAATTATTGACCCTAGTATTCAACGTCGATGATCAATCGATATTTTTACATTTGAATATGCACCGCCGATCTTTGATCTATGGAAATTTTGACTTATTGGCTTTGGGTACTCACCCACATGCCATTAATCCTTGATATAATATAGTGAGGTTTCAACATTCGATATCCCTACATTTAATTCATACTTATGAATAGTAAAATTAAATAATAAAGGCTTATGACATATAAATACTTAGCATAAACCTTAGACTAAAATTAAACTAAGGTTAAGGTGGAATAAAGTTACCAATAAAAAATATGAATCCATTTTAATAATAACTTAGGATAAAGTAATTTAGACTGAGGTATTAAACGTTATTTAAACTTGGATTCAATTAATCAGTTAAGGACCAAATGTTAACATAATGACTTGAATGGGACCATATTAGTTAACCAACTAAGTGTCAAATTAACATTGAAACATAATACCAAACATTTATTCATTCTAATGAAGATCCATTGATCCTACAAGATAGAAAGAGCCAAATGTTAGCAACATTAGATTAGATCAGATAAAGCTTATGCGTTAGCATGTCAATGTAAGATAAGTCAAAACATGATATTCAATAATGCACTTTGATTAACTTAAATGCCTAATTCATACCATATTTTGAAAATTTTGAAAAAGGGTCCTCATTTTTTAGAAATGGGGGATGTTGACCTCAACAAATGACAACTTCTGCGAGAAACATTATAGAATGTTAGAATTTAGATAGTATTGGTTCAAAATAATAACTAGACTAATCATTCCACATGATCAAGTACCATTCTTAAGATTAATTCATAATTAAAAAAAGTCTTACAAATGAAAATATAAGGTCAAATATTAAAACTCAATCATGTTTTGTGTGCTTTGAAGTGTTTAATGATTTCTATTGGGATTCAAAAAATAACTTTTAGATTTCATGACCTTGATCATTAACATAGACTTGTGGCATATTTAGATATTCATTTTGAATAATGGTTTATAAGAGGGGTAGGTTTTCGAATTTATCTACTACTAGCCAAGCATCCATATCCCTGATAGATATAACTTTGGTTTCACTCTAGGCCTTCCTCCATTGCTAGTTAGGCATCCATAGTGCCAATGGAGGTTACAAGAATCCCCTTTGCTCATAAAATGTTTAGATTTTCAATAAAGTTTTTATTTTTGTTTATTTCAACTATATTTAGTTTTATAGCAAAGGTTGGGAACCATAATTAGACAAGTGTTTTGTATTTTTGTCAAATGTTTGATTTTTAAGATAATCATCCTTGGTCATAGACTCCATCCTAGGCAATAACGTTCTTTAAGTGTTTACATGACTTTGTTATATTAATTTAACTTTCACTCAAACACATGAAATACTTATTGAAATCAAAATTGGATCAAAATAAGGTTTAATATTCTTTAAGGAACAATTAATCTAGATATTAATCTTTATCAATTTCTCAAAATCATAACATTAAGCTCATAGTTTTAAAAATACATGATCAACCAATGTTTAAGAGTCATATATGCATTCTTGGTTCTTGAATTTATTTTGATAATTGATATGGATTTTATTTTTTAAGACCTATATTAGAAAAGACTTATTGAAATCCATAAAACAAAGAAAAGAAAACAAACACACAACAAGCAAACAAATATTCAGAAACACTATTTACAAACAAGGAAAAGGAATGAAAGTAATCTAAAACTACCTATACTAAATATAACTAATATTATAGATTAATCCATAAAGACTTAACATGGAATAATAGATAAATAATGATTGAGATAATGCCCATTAGTTGGAAAAGTAAACTCTACTACCTACAAGTCTTTGAGCTTAAAGGTGTTTTCTCTCAATGTCTTAGTAATTTGGTAAGGTTCAATCCATAAAGGAGTGAATTTACCATGTTTATTTTTTGGCCCAAATGCTTTGTTCCATAAGATAACTAGGTCTCCTTCTATGAACACCTTGATATTTGACCATTTATCAAACCATCTTTTAACATTGGTTTTATGTCTGCTAAAATTAGCAAATGATTCTTCTCTATCATCCTCCATTTGGATGATATTAAGCAACTTGAAATTAGCATATTCTTGATATTCTTCCATATACTCCTATATAAACTTGTAGGTTAGAAATTTGAGAGTAATTGGAAAGATTGGTCCTTGTCTATATACCAAGAGAAATGGTGATACTTTTAGACATTGTTACACTTTGGTTCTATTTATCCATAGAGCATACTTCAAAAATTTATGTCATGTTACTAGTTATTGAGCTTCAAGCTTCTTAATAGATTTCATTAAATTCTTGTTTGTAGACTCTGAAACTCCATTACCTTGAGGGTAATGATTAGATGAAAACATAAGAGCTATTTTATTATCATAGGCTCACTTAGTCATCTATATAGATGTAAATTTTGATCCATTATCATAGACCAATGATATTGGTATTCAAAACCTGGTGAAAATGTTCTCTTCTAAGAAATTGATGACATATTTAGTCCTAAATTATTTTGTTGCTACTACCTTTATCCATGTTGTAAAATAATCTATGTCAATAAGAACATACTTGTGACTAGTTGAATAATTAGGGTAGATAACCCCTACAAATTCCACACCCCATTAAGAAAATGGTTTATCAATTAAAACTAGCCTCAAGGGCATATTTTATTTAGGTTACTTTGTATTGAAGATTTATAATTGATGGCATTCCCTAACATGCTTGTGAGCATATTTGAAAATGGTTGGCCAATAATATCCTGCCCTTAAGATTTTGTAAGTTTTTGTTTTCCTAGATGGGTGTCTACTCCCAAGTTTCTCATGAAAGGTGCTTAAGATTTCAACTGATTCTTCATTTGAAATGTGTCTCAAATATATTTATTAATAGTTCATCCTATAAAGTAACCCATCTTTGATAAAAAAAAATGAGTTATTTTGAGCCTCAAATATCTTCTTTGTTGTTTGTTCAATCCTATACAACAAGAACCATTGATAAATAAATGAATGTTTGCATCATACCAATCATTTGATTGAAATTTTTATTGGTCAACTTACATGACGCTCAATATAGGATTAGTTTTAGCAACCAATTGAATTGATCATTAACACCTCACCAATTTAGTAGTTTTCATTTCAAGATCATATTCCTAGAGTATGGACATCCATTTACCTCTTCTTTCTCCTAATTCACATTGACTCAACATGATTATAGTAGAAGGGTCTAGCAATATAACATGCACTTTATTCCTAAGAATATAGTGTCTAATTTTTTTAACTAACTTAACCAAAGAAAATGTTTGTTTATCAATTAGGGCATAATTTAACTCAACATTTTTGAAGTTAGTACTCTTAAATATAATTGAATGATCACATTTATCAAAATTTTGAGTCAATAAAACTATTATAATATGTTTAGAAGTAAAATAATAAAGATAAAAATCTTTTAAAGTTAAGACTTATCAACATAGGTGATTTTCCTATTGCTTCCTTGATATCCTTGAAGGATTTATTCATTTATTCATTCCATCTGACCTTTACATCCTTCTTTAGCATGTCATTGAGTGGTTCACAAACTCCATAAAATTAGAAATTAATTTTCTTGAAAATTCAATCTTCCCAAAGAAAGACTTTAGCTATTTTTTACTATTTGGGGGTTCTATTTTAGATATAACATTGACTCTATCTAGATCTATAGAAATCCAGTCTTTAGTTGTCACATATCTTATAAATTTCCCTTTAGTTACACAAAATATGCTTTTCTTAGGGTTAAGGTAAATTCCATACCTTCAAAAACATTCAAAAACATGTTTTAAATTCATTATTTGATCTTCCTTATTCTTGGAAAACACAATCAAATAATCCATATATATAATGATACATTTACCTATAAAACCTTGAAAGGCATGATCCATAGATCTCTGAAAGGAAGTTCTTACATTGATGAGTCCAAAAGAAATTTTCTTATAAGAAAAATTTCTATATTTTATTTTGAATGTAGTCTTCATTCTATATTAATTATTAACAAGTACTGGATTATAACCTTAAAAACCATCTAAGAAAGACATCATGGCAGAACCACTAACTATTTGAATCACCTAGTCAAGGGATGGCAAAGGATAATTATACTTTTAAAAAGATTTGTTCAAGTTCCTAAAATCTATGCATAATCTAATCTCCCCATTTTTATTTCTAACTGGTACTAGATTATCTACCCAATTAGAATGTGTAATTGGAAAAAATATTTTTACATCCAATATTTTTTTGACCTCTTTATAAACCAATGGTTTTAAAATAGGATTTATCAGTCTTTGTTTTTTCCTAAAGGGTTTACAATCTTCTTTCAAGGGAAGGGTATGGGTGATAATTAGAGGATCAAAGATCTTCAAGTATTCATAACACCATGTAATAACATCCTTATACTTGGTCATTAATTCTCTAGCATTTATAGACTCTTTTTCTATACATGTTGTACCAAGGTTTACTAGATGAGGTTGACCTTAAGTTCTAAGGTCAATTAAAATATAATCATTCCCATTTACCTTGAGAACTTTAGTAGTTCTAGCTAGCTTATATTTATCAAATAGTCTTTCCAAGGCTATCATGCCTTTGGGAATTTTGTTATCATTCAATTGTACTATTTTGTCATCAATTCTATCATTATCAAGAGAGTTCTCATTAACCTCATCAATAATACGAGACTCAAACAGTCCTAATTTATGCATGAATTTAATGATTTACTAGTTATCACTAAATACTTATAGATGATTAACATTATCAAGTACAAAGGAACATGGGACCTATTCAATGTTAAGCCTTTGAGAATCTTGGTTTGGCACTAAATTAGTTGTAGTTGAAGCTAGTTCATTAGTAGATTGGTTTCTTTCTCTAGGGATTGAAAAAATATTTAAATCATAAAAATACTTAATCAAGTACCATACTCTAAACTTGTATTTATTTAAATAAGATAATTTACATTGATACTTGTTTGTGACTTGATTGACTACTAGTTCAAAATCACCATATACTAGTAGTTATTTAACCTTATGTTTAATAAAAAATTATAATCCTAAGATTAATGCCTCATACTCTACCAAATTATTGGTGTAAGGAAACTAAAGTTTGTAAGTGGAATTATATTCTTTGCCAATGGGATTGATTAAAACTATTCCTACTATAGACCCATATTTTCATCTAACACCATCAACATGTAATTTCCAAAGTCTAGACATAACATGAAAGTCCTTGGAGTTACATACTTTAGGAGCATCATGGTGTATACCCCTAAATCAAAATAAACAATTCTGACCCTTTCATTAGTTGCATTATATTCAATGATCATATTCTTCATATTTGGTTCCCTTTCAATTTGAATTTGATTGGGAACTCCCCTCCATGGTAACCAATGTATCCAATTAAAGATTTTTTCCAATCTTTACTAATCAACATCCCATAAGAATTCAAAATTTACAAAACTTGAATATCAATAATAAGTTTCACTCTTCGTTCCAAAGCAAGTTGCATATGCACATTTAACAATTTACCAATCACTTTAAATATAGATTTGTCTAATTGAGTCACTATTCTATCAGAATTAATATGAGCTAAACCAAGCTTTAAATAAATACTTGTTGGTATGATATTTTTAGAGGCTCCTAAATCTAATATATAATTATGCAAGTTTTTACCAAAAACTCTAATTGTTAGTTAAAAAGGTGGAACCCCTCATTTATTCTTATACATTACTACATCAGAATTTGTAGGTTTTTTTGATTTACTATGATTTTTTGCTAAATATTATAGAAAAAAGTCTCTCTATTCAGTTATCTAAGTCAATTCATGCAATGTGATATTAGCTTTAATTTTCTTCATATCCTCTACTATGTTTTACCCACTCCAGGTAGAAGAACCAAATAAATCAAAATTATTTCTAGTGTTACTTCCCTTTGGAGGTTATGGATTGTTATCTTCTTTAGGATCAGGAGTATCAATGTTGTTTGGTGGAGTAGAACTTGTCATTGGTTGATTTTGTTCTTTGTTTCTTAAAGGATAATTATTTTTTTGATACTATTGAAAAGCATGATTCTCCTCTAGAGTATCTTTAGGTTCATTCTCATCTTAAAATGGAAAATTAAAGGTTTCCACCATGAGAGTTGTTTCAAAAGACTTAGATGTCTCTAAAGAGCCAGATGTCCCTACAACATTATCTTTGTTAGGAAAAACTTTAAATGTTTCTAATTCATCTTGAAATACTTCAAAAGTATTACAAAATTCTATATAGTATAATTCACCATGTTTTACATTATTATGAACCCTACAATAATTAGTTAAAGCTACATCACAAATGTTTATTTTAAATTTGTTTTTAGTTGTATATGACTCATTATAATTGTTGTTGTTGATATTGTGAAACTTATTCATAGATCTATTAAACTTTTGATACAAATAATTTCTATTGGAACTTTCCCTAGTGTTACCTACCTATTTTTGTAACTAAAGAAAATTAGTTCTCACTTTTTGAGCCATTTCTAGTATGGAGTCATCTTCATTCTTAGGTGCCTCCAAATTGTGGACTTGAGTACTATTACTAGCACCATAGCTCATTGATCTTGTTAATGAGATCCACTTTTAGATTTATTTTAAAAAAATGGTTTTGACCACGGAGAGCATGACTCAAAGGCAACTAGTTTAAAACTATAGTTTGATTCAAAGAAGACATGTTCTAATTATAATTAGAATGATATTCAACATATAAAAAATAGGATTGATATTAGGAATAACATATGCTAATTAACCTTGGGGTTACATTTGATAATTAATTTTCACAACTTCAACATAGGCCAAATCTAATGTATATATGACCCTAACAACTCTTTTAAAAAATACATAAGTCATTCAATCTAAAGCATCCTTATAAATTTATAAAGATAAAAATTCATTAGGATTATAAGGAGTTATAGTTATGCTAAACATTTTTCAAAATCTAGGATTGAGAGCTCTAATGGTTTCATTTTAATCTCTATTTTCCATGGTGAACTATTGATATAGAACACATGGACTAATGATCTTTCCAAACTGGTCAATGAAATAATTATTGAAATTATTCTAGTTGATGATATAATTTTTAGGAAGATTAAGAAATCAATCATATCCTACATCTCTAAAGGTAAAAGGAAATAACCTACAAGCAACATCTTCATGATCAACATTTAATAATCTTAAAGGATCCTTAAAAGACTTAATGTGTTCTTTAGTAGTAATAATTCTTTTAGGACTAAATGAAGGTAACTATTTCTTTGGATTTCTTGGTAAGTCATGAAACTAACTAGGAACATTGATAGAAGATCCAGCTTACCAAGCCATACATTGATGAGGATCGATTAGGTTGAGATGTTTATCTTTATCTGATCTTTCTTTCTTATGAATTTATAAGGAAATAAGAGGTAGCCTTGTCTTAGACCTTGACATAATTATTATTCATGGTATTTCCATCTCATAAAATCCAAATCCAATTCAAAATACATCTAAAAACTTTATCTCTGTAAATAACAATTCAATTCTTACCAATAAGTAGATTTGTACATTTAGATTTCAAAGTTCAAACAAACTTTGCAAAAAAATTTACAAATCTTTTTAAAAACAACCATATTTAGCTATATTAGCTTAAACATACATCCAAACTTGTGAATATAAGTTATCTTTAAACACAACTACTATTACTGACTTTAAATACATTAGATTCATAAAGCTTAAGTATCCCTTACAATAATTTCTCATAAATATTAAAAGAATAACTATCTTTAGAGAAATAAGCATAAAGACTAGTCTAAAACCATGAATATTAGTGATATTTAAAAATTTAAGCTAAGAAAAACACAAATTTGTAAAGGATCAACAAACCTTTAAACAAAATTCACTAAAATTAGATCAAGATACTTCATATTCATAAATCTTTAGCTCATGGCCCTCCTTATAACACCAATTTCAAATTCTTATTATTACATGTAAATATATCACAAGGTTCACATAGTGTTTAAAACACTTCTCATTTCAAGATTTAAAGAATCTTTTAAATGAGTTGATATTTGTGATCTTCTTAATATTTGTAGTGGACTAGCAACTGAGCTATTTGACTGCTTCACAAAATGATTATGCAAATGGTTATATGATCAATCATGGTCCTAAAGTATTGTGAAGATGATTGTTATTTTAGTTAAATCTAATTAATAATGATCATAATCTAAAGTCTAAACTATAATTTAACATGAGTATTGATAATGAGAAAGTAAACTACAATGATTTGATAAAAAATGAAAAAATACGTAGGTTAAGGTAGAAAGAGAGATGTTTCTATTTTTTAGTTCAAACATTTTGGCAAAGCTTTAATTTCATCAAAGATATGCATCTTCAAACCATCATATGACATAAAATTACCAAATATTAAACATCTTATCATATACCATGCAAATTTCTAAGAATAATTGAATATATGTAAATTAGAGATCATATTCACTTTAAAGATTTACTTAAACAAGAAAATTACATTTTCACATCTCCCAAAAAATTAATGATATTGAAATGAATTTAATAAATTTCAATAAACTAAGCATAAATCTCAAGTTAACAACTCTACATTGTTACATGCACATCTAGAATTCATAAAATCAATTCATATCTAAGCATCAGAAAAAAGATTTGAGGAATTACTATTTTTAGAAACTTATTATTTTTAGACTACACTAGTAAAATTGAAATTTGGGGCACTTCAATTAGGTTTTATAGGGTCAAAACCCACCAATAATATCTATGTGACATCTCACTGAATTATCCTTTTTCTTATCTTTCGAATGATTCAAATGGGGAGTCAATCAGAGCTATGGTGCAAAAGTTATGGCTCCCATAAGTTTTTTCATCAATTGAGGTAAAATCGTCACCCCAATTATCACCTGAATTATTGCCCAGATCAAATACAATGAGAAAATATTAAAAGAATTCTCTTGATTGTATTACTTACTCCAAAATTTACAAAATAGTTTTTCTCTCAAAACTTCCTCCCTTTTAAAATGATAATGCCCCCTTTTATCAGTTGAAAGAACAACCTATGGAGTATGTCAATTAGGCATTATCAAATGAGAATCAAACAAGTGTCAAGGACAGGTGTCCTTTTACAAATATTATAGAACCAATGAATATTTTCAAATATTTCTAACCTATAAACCATGTCCATTACACATTGCACACGCTTTTACAAACTAATAAATTATTTTCAAAGATTTACATGGTTTGTATACAAAAGAATATTCTACGTCAATTCAGTTGACTTTGAGATGCCCTTGTAGCTTCATAATTTTACTTTTATTCCAAGATCTTCAAGTATTTATCATTTTCATCAATCAACCTAAAATTAATTATTGGCTCTCTGAATAGCTCCTCTTCTTTCCCTACTAAATCTTTGAATGCTTCATCTCTATCCATGGCTTCTTTAATTCTCTTATCATTACTAATATTTTAATTTTCTATCAAAATCAAGTTTGAAATATGTTTATTGTTAGCCCCTATGGTGACCTTGATTTTATTCTTGACCTCTGTATGAACTTAGTAGCTCTATCCTATAACTCTTCATCAATTATTAGGTCCACTTGACTAGGAATGGTTGGATCCTTGATCAAATCTCTTAGTATTTATACCATTCTACCCTGTAGTTGTTTGAAGTCATTTGAGAGACCTTCCATGCCTTTTGACCCCTTATTGATGTCTCTAATTTTCTCCATCAAGATTATCATGGCCATATTTAAATATGATATACTACCTATTTTAAGCTTAGGGATCTAATTTTCCATTAGAATCTTGATCAATGCCTTTCTTTTCTAGTCTAAACCTTACCACTGATTGGCTTGGTTCAGATCAATGCCATGTTTATTCAATATGTCCAATTTGGACCTTATTACCTTTAAATAATTAAATGTCTCAAATATATTTACTTTATATTTATTAACAATGTCCATTGGTGTTGATAAAATAGATTATTCTTCTCTTATTTTAGTCCTTTAATGACATCTGATAGCATTTTTAACTGTGATTAGGCTAACTCTAGGACATATTCTTAAAATATGGGGGATTCCCTTGGTATCTTCTCCCTCTTTCGATTTAGGTGAACCAAAGGTTCAACCCTTTGATGTACAACCTCCTACCCTTCTTCCATGATAATTGTCTCAGTCACTCTTTGTAGGCCATTAGTAGTTGGGTCATATCTAACTCCCACTAAATATTGGGTCATATGTTTGATTGGGACCTCTATTTGTAACTAGTTTGCTGATGTAGTTCGAGTAGCGAGCCTCCTTCCTTCTTCATCTTGCAATGCTAGGATCTAAGGCTTAAAATCTTGTTGTAAGGGGATGTTTATAGTCTTTAATAGAACCCACGGGTGATAAGTAGTAATAAGCTTCTCTGTCATTGGTTCATATATGAACCATTCAAGTATAACTAGCCCATAGATTGGTTTCTCCTCACTAAATAGGTTGATATATTTCAAAGGGGGAATGATGGCCATTTTTTATTTCTTTCACCTTGAGACAATTATAGTCTCATCTTTCCTCTTGGGAGTATCAATGACCATTAAGTCTAATGACCTCTCTTTTCCCTTTTCCTTCTTATATTCCTTGACTTTTCTTCTTCTGCATCAGTGTTTGATTCATATGTCATGGAGAGAATTCTCAATTCATATTCAATAGATTCTTATGGATCCAAATCTATCATGTGAACCTCCTATGGAGGAAAATCTTGTTATACTATTTAGAAGATTCAGGGGTTGAGGACTTGAAACAAATTCACTTGGTCTCCTTTCTTCAGGCCTATGCTCTATTTGTATATCAGTTTGTGGATGCCTAGAATGACCAACATCTACCAAATTAAATTATTTGGGACCAATTTACCACCTATCTTCCATCTTATAATCTCTTAACAATCTATATTTGGGCTTTATCTTATGTTCTTTTAGCCTTCTAAAAACTTCATAATAGGTGGTTTCCTTAGTGTACATGAAATCATATGCACTAGGTTCATGCTCATAATACATAACCAGAATGCCTTTGTTCTTAAAGTTTTCCTTCACTCTACCATAAGGATTCCACTGTCTATGTTCATCTATTTATAAATTAAATGAAAACCTATGTTTTGAAGAAGCTTCAATGTGGTCCCATTATCTAAAAATGGTTTTACCAATTATCATGGGGAAACCATGGAGAA
This sequence comes from Torreya grandis, assembly GCA_037957365.1. Taxonomy (NCBI): domain Eukaryota; kingdom Viridiplantae; phylum Streptophyta; class Pinopsida; order Cupressales; family Taxaceae; genus Torreya; species Torreya grandis. The sequence goes on along the minus strand of JARHVA010002316.1, from coordinate 2,630,754 downwards.
GTCCCTTTCTCTTGATCTTTTATATCCCAACTATTCCATTGAATAATTGATATGTATCTTCTTGTTCTACCAACTTGTCAAGCACATGTACTGGCAATTTAAAGGGGGAACTTTTATTTCCCTCTCTTCTAATAGTGGTGTAATCAAGATATAGTTTATATCACCCATTGTCTCAATATAATTCTTGATTAAAGGACCTCATCATGGTGATACCATTGATGGCTTGGCTCAATGCAAGATATACACAATCATAGACAAATTGGATATGGTCCATATACCTATAAATATGTAAGTTAGAGTAATATTGGGACATGATTTAGGTGCCATTAGGAGATCACTCTTTTTCTTTGGGGATTTTGGTTGTGTCACACACAGCATCTAATAAATATTAAATCATGAAAAACTTAGTTCTTTTCTTTGTTTTGATACCAGAGATCTTCCTACTTAAGGAAATGCTAATGATTTCACCTAAAGGAGGTATTACCAATTCCTTAATAATGAAATATAAAATAGGTACCCATATTAGTTTTGGATGTGTAGTATGTACAAATTCACATAATTTTTTCAACATTGTCATAACCATTTTGACTCCTGGTCTAAATTGGCTCACAAGGATTTTCTTGTTTATGTTTAAAAAGAACTTGTTACCATCTTCTAACCATTTAAATAGGATGTCCATCATAGTATTATTGACAATTGAATTCACACCCTTGAGGAGATGCTCAACTTTCCTCATCCATGTGGCACAATGGAGTAATCTCTCTTATTTTGGGTGACAGTTTTGTTGAGATAAATCTCTAGAAAAGGGGTTAACTCCCATTGATGCACCTTTAAATATCTCTCTAATCTATCAATTTATGTATGAAAAGGGTTCAAGAAAATAACTAAGAAAATAAAAAATGTGATACACCAATGTTTATCTCTTCCTATTTAACTAAGAATATGATTCTTAAAGACCAACACAACTTTTCTCACACAAAACTAACAAATCCTTGTGTGTTGTCACATCAATGTTTCACATGTTATATTTGAGAAGGCATTCAACGTTTAGGAGAGAAATGGATGATTTCAAGAACAAATACAATCATAGACTGCTTCTAAAATATCTATACACTTAGAAAATAATAATAAGAAGTACCTATAATGACACTCTTTCTACACTTTGGTAGACCATCAAGAGTACAAGCTAGAAAAGATAATCTTTCACTAGACTAGACCTACAAGATTCAAGTCATCACTCAATAATATTGCATGTGAGTAGAAAAATAGCTTGTATTATTTCTTCAAGATTATTTTGAGTATAAATATGGATATATTTTTCCTAATAACCAATAGAGGCTACTCAAATGAGCCAAGAGAATCCATATTTATAGTTTTGAGAGGTGGAGTGAGCAAAATAAGGCCAAGGGTCACTTGGACATGTGTCATATTGAGAGAAACAATTACATTTTCATGTGGGAGAGGTGGGTGAGCTATTCCATGTCACAAATGAATTAGTTACAAATGAATAAGTTATAATTTAACCAAATGCCTCAATTATAATTTAATGAGCTATAGTAGAATAAGTTACAACTGAACCAAATTCTTTAGTTACAATTTCTATTTGTTACCTTTATACTCACATTCAAGTTCCCATCGAGCCTTTTAACACCAACATCTATTTTTCAAAATATAAAATTAACTTTTTATGGGCCATCACCCTCCTTACTCCTTTGGAACATTTCCTCAGACTCACTATTCTGATTTGCCTAGGACCCACTATTTAATTACCAATGGCTAGCCCATGACCCTGAAGTTGACATTTGCAGACCTATCATGAATTCCTTTAAGATATTTTCCTCAAACTCTTTTCTTGAATAATATTTCATGGAATTATATTTTTATGGGTTTTTCCCCATGGATACTTTATTTTGGAACTTTTCATAAAAGAAATCATTCAGGCTTTTACTTTTGACCATTTCTACAGACTATTTTCTCAAAATAAATCCTTCAGCTTCTTTTTCTACATTAATTTCTTTCGGTTATGAAATGACCTTTTATATTTTTAAAATGGACCATTTGGTTCTTTGAAATATTCCTTTCGGTTTCTTGAAGTGGACCGTCAAAACTCTAGAATGACCCCTTCATCTTGTTGTAAATGACCCTTCAACTTTTTGTTTGGCACCTTTTAGTCTTCTTGAAAATGTTCTTCAGAAAGACTAAATTCCCCTTTGGAAATAATACAGTGCCTTTTAGAAAAACTTAAGTGTCCTTCAAAAAATTTGTTTTGGATAAAATCTCTAAAACAATCCTTCAAAAAATCTAAAAATTTCCCTTCAAATATTCTTAAAAGGACCCCTTCAAAAAATTTGCAAGTGCCTTTCTGAAAAATTATTTCGAATAAAATGTCTAAAATAATTCCTTTTAAAAGATTGAAGTGGACCATTTCCTAAAATAAAGATACCCTTCAAAAAAATTATTTCAAATAAAATGTCTAGAATAATTCTTGACACTTAAACAAAAGACCTAAAGATAAAACCTCTGAAAGAATGAACACTTAATCAAAAAATAAAAGACCTAAAAGGATTACTATTCAAAGACTTAGCAAAAGACCAAAACTAAACTTTATAAAATAAATAGAATTGTACATTTATTATGGGATGGTTAGAACAATTATTTCAAATGAAACCTACATACTGGACTGAGCCAAAGGTATAGACTTAGGTAACTTTTTTGAAATAGGGGTGCCTAATTTTTGCCTAAAGGGCCAAAATTTGGTCAACAAATTGGTGACTCATAGGGGTAATATGTCTGCTATACTAACTAGACTGGTAGCTAAATTAATCCATTGGGCATTGATTCATCTAAGGACATTCAAACAAGGAAACATTGGCCATGACTCAAAACCTTGAATAACACACTAGACTAGAAAGAAAAACCATGCCATAAGACACAACACAAATAAAATAAATAATACACAGAACAAAGCAAGACACAAGATAATTCACACATGTGTGTAAGCACCTAGGGAACACAAGGAAAGTAAGAAAATATGTACAAAGGAAAATGATAACCTAAATAATAATTCTTTAGATATATCCCATTGATTGGGATAAGTAGATCCTTTCCATCTAACTTTAAGAGTTGGAAAGCATTATGTTATTTTCACTATGTGATCACATATGGGCCACTCCACAAAACATCAAACTTTGTGTATTCCAGGTTAGGCCCTATCTTCATCCCATTTTAGGAAGTGTCTCCTTTAAAACTCCTTAGCATGGATTTATTGTCAAATAACTTCTTTGTTTTCTCTTGGTGATTTGTCATGGTGTGCATATCTTGATTTCTTATTTCCTCAAGCTCTATTAACTCAAATAACCTAACCTCCATGCTATCATTCTCCATCAATTGTAGTTGATAGGTAAGATCTAGAGCTGGTAACTCATGTGAGATAGGAAGTCGAGCTTCCCTTTCATAGACAAGTATTTATGGTGAATTCCCAAATACTCTCTTTGGTGTAATATTATTAGCCTAAAGGGTTGTCTTCAACTTGGTATGCCAAGTCCTTTGATTTTCCTCCATTGTCCTCTTAATAATCCTAATTAAGTTCTTGTTTGTGGACTTAGCTAGTACATTCCCTTTGGGGTAATATTTGAAGAAGGTACTAAGATAGATGCCTTGCTTCAAATCCCATTCACTTGTTCTTACTCCTAAGAAGGTTAAAGCATTATCTGAGATTATGGTTGAAGGAGATACAAACCTTGTTACTATACCTTCATAGAAATCAAGGACTAAACTTTCATTGGCCTCCTTAAGAGATACAACCTCCACCCATCTTGTAAAATAATTAGTGGCTATCAAGACCCACTTATGACTAGCACTAGAAGGTGGGTTGATTAGGCCTATGAAATCCAAACCCCATTATATGAAGGGTTGTTCAACATAGATTGGATGAAGAGGCAAGGTAGCTATCTTTTATTTTCAATTAAAGAGAGCACACTTTTAGCATTTCCTTACTGATGTATGAGCATATTTAAACAAGCTAGGCAAAAAATAACCAGTCCTCATAATATTAGTAGTTATGGTTCTTGGAATAAAGTGACCACCAACTAGTCCATCATGGAATTCAAACAATAATTTGTCAATTTGAACCGAATCAATACACCTCAACAACACACTTTAAAATTCCTTCATAAATATCACTCTATCAACAAGTACATAAGGAATGGATTGTATATTAAATTACCTTCTCTAGTCCCTATCAAGACCTTGTGGACACTCACAAATTTGAAAGAAATAGAATATGTCTTGTGTCCAAATTCTCATAGATGAAGGTGTAGCTATTAAAAATTCATCATGAAGTACCAAAATAACTTCTTTTGGCTCTTTCAAGTCTAAAGCAAGAAATTCACATAGTCCTTTTCCTTTCAATAACTTGGTAGTTTTTATATCCACATCATATTACATCACCCTTGTGATCTATCATTCCCTCTTCTCATTCAAGTCTCTCTTCTAAATAAAGTCTTTCACATTACGCTGAGGCACAAAAATGTGAATCTTGTTATTAGACAACATATTCCTAAACTTATTCAAACTCCTTATTACAAAAATAACATGTTTCTTAACATGTGTATACTTTATCTCATAGCCTTCCAACCTTGACTAAAGAAGGCAATAGGCTATTCAAAAATTTCATCATTAGCTTGAGTAAGTAGTGTAGAGATTACCTATTCATTCCCAAAAGTATACATGCTGAAATCTATGGAGAATTTAGGACTTGGAAGGGTAAGAGCTTGGGTAATGGCTTACTTGATCTCTTCAAAACTTTATTTCCTCCTTATCCAAGTGAACACCTCATCCTTCCTTAGCATGGAGGTTAAGGGCTTGATTGAGTTATCAAAATTAGGGATGAATCTCCTAATGAAATTTATCTTACCAAAAAATCTTTATAAACCCTACTTATGTTTAGGAAAAGACAATGCCAAGATGGCATTCACCATTTCTAGATCAATAGACAAGCCTTTCTTCAAAACAATATGTCATAGTAGTTTTCCGTTATGAATAAAAAACACACACTTATTTAGGTTTAGAGAAATCCTAAACTCTCTACACATCTCAAAAATCTACCTTAGGTACTTTAAATGATATTTTGCTTCCATGGAGAAAATTATCACACCATAAATATATACCAATATAATGTCATTGATTAATCCTTGAAAATCCACATCCATTACACATTAAAAAATAGCCCCTTTTAGTAGTAAAGGTTATCTTATACTAGTCACTTTCCTTTACTAGAATATGATTATACCCAAAATACCCATAAATGAGAGAAAACATTTCACTACTAGCCACAACTTGCAATATTTATTCCATGGAAGGGAGTGGGTAATGATCCTTCAAATACACTCTATTAAAGTCACTAAAATAAACACACAACCTTATCTCTCCATTCTTTTTCCTAACATGAACTAGGTTTGCCAATCAAGATGAATGCTTAATGGGAAAGATGATTTTTGACTCAATTAGTCTAATGAGTTGTTTCCTCATGAGAGGCTCAATCTTGGGGTTAATTGGCCTTTGTCTCTACTTAATAGGCTTAGCATTCTCATCTAACTCTATAGTATGTTGAGCTAGATTTAAATCAAAACCATTTAAATCACTATACTCCTATGCAAAGACATTATAAAATTATTTTCATAACTCAATGAAAGAATGCTTATCTTTAATAGTACATACCTTCTTCTAGTAAGAAATTTATATTTGAAAATCTAAAACTTCTCATAGTTTTTTTTGGTAGATATGTTTACCTTCTCTTTCTTCAGCTAGTCATCATCATCGAATATGCTCTGAAGAGTGACTAGACCTTTATGAAGCTTGTTAGACTTCAATTACACAATCTACCCTCCATATTATTGATATAATTTACACTTATTTTTGGAAGAAAAATTAGCTTCTTCCTATAAAAAAAGTGTTATTTTTTGGTCACTATCAAACACCTTACAATTAGTGACATTATCCAGTATAGAGGGCCTTACAATCACTTTTAGATGAGGTTGGTTCTTGTCCTCTTTTATTCCTTTTGGAACATCAAACCAAGATATATTTCTAAAAACCTATCAAAAAGTTTGTTATCTTCTTTCATCCACAAGATCCCACACTCTATGCTTATAGGACTTAAGCAAAGAGTTTTTTTTTTTCAAATTCTACCCTCTAACCGAATTGACAACAAGTTTGCTATCACCAAACACTTACAATTATTTGAAACCTCTTTTCTTAGCCCATTAAAGGATATGAATAAGGGATTCATATTTTGATAAATTACAAGTTCAAGAGAACTAAAATCTAAAGGTTGAAAAATACCTTCCTTTGAAGGTGAAACAAACATTGCTCCACCCCCAACTGCAATCTTACTTCTAGACCCATCAAATAAAAGTTTCCACAAGCCATTTATATCCTCACTTGAATTCATCAAATTAGTTATGAAAGGTAATTCTCATACATATAATTGACCCCAATACTAGATTATTCAGTAAACTTGTAAGGATCATGCTCATAGTTGTCATCTCCCCACTCATCTAAGAATAAATTAGAAACTTCCTCAAGGGAAGATGATGGAGATTGGTCAATATGAAGTTATTTTTCATAAATGATAGTATAATTAACATTTTCCACCTTAGGTATGTAAGGTTACAAGTGATCTATATGAATAATTTCTAATTGAATCTTCACTTTAGTATCATACTTTGTCCTAAACACCATGTAGGACCAATTGGCTACTAAATATCCACCTATCTTGGATGTGAATTCTCTTGATAAGCAAAGAGAAAAATAGGGAGGTAAATCTACCACCACCATATCATGAGGAATTGAAAAATTAGGACAATAATGAAGGATCAAATTCAAACCTTTAACTACACCCAAAGTCTTGGTTGGTGATCCATCTAATTACAAAACTCCTTTAGTCATTGGCTCATACTTGAGGCCTAGCTTATCTACTATACATTTGGGCATAACTAATGTTCTTGATCCACTATATATGATGCAATTATGAACCAAAAAATAACCAATGATTAGTGATAGCTAAAAATAATGAATCTTCTCATCTTTCTTCACTTGACCATCTATAGAATGAGTTCCATTGACCAAAACCACATTGTCATTTCTAAATGGGCCAGCTTGTTTACCCAATCCATGTAATTCCTTTTGGAGTATATATTTATACCTTGGAAATTTTAGATAATCCCAAAATTATATGTTCATATGGATTTTCTTCATTTGGTCCACCACATTGATGTAAGGATTACTCACCTTGGAGTTCTCTTTATGAACATTAGCACCTTATGATGTTGCTTATGGAGGAAGAGTTGCATTAGTTGGCCTAAAATTTGGAATCCTATAATTTTATTATATTTTAGGAGATGTATTATACCCAATTATCATAGTATATGATGTAGGATTCACAATGGGTCCTTGATTAGCTCCTTGAGCTTCATCAATAGCCCTTCTTTTGGACCTAGTATTAGAGGTAACACTAATATTCTGATTCCTTATATTTCCCAAGTAATTAATGTCATAAAACTCAATCTCCAAATGATTTATGAGGGTAGAATCAATATGATTTTTTCCATTTTCCACCCCTCCTTGCATATATCCTTCAAAATTTAGAACTTGGAAAGATTGACTATCTTGTATTACCATGCCTTGATTGTGCATCTCATTTGCATAAGCAACATGCTCTTGACCATGTTCAAAAGATGGATAGTTGGGTTATTAGACCAAGTTATTTTGAGTGTGGACAAGGGAATTGGAGAATGAGGGATAATTAGGATTATATCTTTGATAAAGCTTGACATGGGTGATTTGGCCTTGTCCTTGTGCATTATTTTAAAAAGGAGGTCTACTTGTTTGCCCAAACTAATTATATGTTTGATATGGCCTATAACCTTGAGCTTGTTGTATTTTGAGGGAAAATATCTTAGTTTTAAGACATTGAATCAAGATTTTAACTTCATGTATTTCATTTGAAGGAGCAATGGTATGCCTTTCTTTATTAGGCAAAGGGGCTAAAGTGGGCAATGCACTTTGACAAGGAGAATGCAAATCAGGGAATAATGGCATTGGAGGTTTGGGAGATATATTTCCCACTTAGAAAAGATAATTCTTAGCATTTATGGATATTTCATAGGTAGTTGGTGATTTATTTCCCCTCATAGATTGAATCATCATGGCAACATCACTATTTAATGCCTTTAGGTAATACAAGAATGAATAGTTTGGTATAGGCCTTATAAGAGTTGGGATCATATCCCATGTTTTTTGGAACCTAGTATTAAAGTCTTGCATGAATTCATGTGGTGCCCTCTTTATTTTGGTCAATTTATCAGCTAGAGATAGGTGATCACTCTTTTCTCCAAACCTATTATTCAATAAATCTCCCAAATCATCCCATGATCCAATATAATTTATAGGTAGGGTCCCATACCAATCTAAAACTTTTTCTTTAAAATACAAGGCCAACAACCTAATAGCTACATTTTCTTGGGTGATGTTGTGGTTATTTAAAAAGTCTTATATATTCCTAATGTTCTCAATGGTAGTAATAGGACCACCCCCACTGAAATATGGGACACTTTTTAGGGCTTCCCCTAGAATTTGATCATATTAGGCAAGATACAAGGGAGATTCCCTAGTGAAAGGCATAAAAGGTTGATGCCTAGCTATATTGGGAAACTCACTGTAGATGTCAAGAATAGTATGTAACACAAATTTGGAAGGTTTAAACACAAACTCTCATTTATAAGGATGATTATTTATAAACCTAAATGTTTTGGTGGAGTATAGCAGTAGTTTCATAAATTTAAAAGGAATAGCTTTAGAAATAGATCTAGTGGTTACCTTTAGCATGGAAAGGAATGATCCTTAACCAAAGACTTGAATTCTTTAATGGAGTCACTAGGTACTTAATGTAAATGTTTCTTTCAACTTCACTATGCCAAGACCAGTACCAACCTTGAACAGTATTCTAGGAATTAGAAGTCCCATCAAGTGTGGAAAAAATTATTAACACTTGGATTCACACCCTTGAGGAAATTATCATCTTTCCTCATCTAAGTGGCATAATGGAGTCATCTCTCTTGCTATGGGTGATAATTTTTTTGAGATGAATCTCTAGATAAGGGTCTAGCTCCCCTTGATGCACCTTTAAATCTCTCTCTAATCTATAAATTTATGTATGAAAAGGGTTCAAGAAAAAAAATAAAAGAATAAAAAAGTTATGCAACAATGTTTATCTCCTCTTATTTGATTGAGAATATGCTACTTAAAGACCAACACAACTTTTCTCACATAAAACTCACCACTCCTTGCGTGTTGTCACATCAGTGTTTCACATGTTATATTTGAGAAAGCATTCAACATTTAGGAGAGAAATGGATGATTCCAAGAAGGAATATAGTCATAGACTGCTTCCAAAATGTCTATACACTTAGAAAATAATAATAACAAGGACCTATAAAGACACTCTTTTTGCATATTGGTAGACCATCAAGAGTACAAGCTAGAAAGATAATCTTTGATTAGACTAGACCAATAAGATTCAAGTCATCACTCAATAGTACATTATACGAGTGGTAAAATAAACTGTATTATTTATTAAAGAGTCTTTTGAGTACAAATCTATCTAGAGTTTTCCTAATAACCAATAGAGGCTACTCAAATGAGCCAAGAGAAAGCATATTTATAGCTTTGAGAGGTGGAGTGAGAAAAAGAAGTCCAAGGGTCACTTGGACATGTGTCATCTTAAGAGAAACAATTACATTTGCATGTGGGAGAGGTGGGTGAGATATGCCATGTCATGAATGAATCAATTAAAAATGAATAAGATACAATTGAACCAAATGCCTTTGTTATAATTGAATCAAATACAGTTAAATAAATTACAACTAAACCAAATGCCTTAGTTATAATTGGCATTTTTTACCTTTATACTCACCTTCAAGTTCCCATTGAGCCTTTTGAAGGGCCAGAATTTGGTTAATAAGTTTGTTTTTGGGCCTATGCATTAATGGAATATAGGTATATTTAGGTCATATGTAATTTATAGTAGGATTCAAAGGTAACATGGAATATATATGCTATTTTCATTAGACTAGGTTCATGAATAAGCACACCCTTGTTAATTTTAGCATATTTAAAACTTGGAATAAGAATGTCGATACAATGTAATACCTATGGTTTGGTAGTGGTAAAATGGATTCCTATAATCTAAATTACCATGATGTCATCATATAATCTCTTAACTAGTAGTAACTTCTCCTCTTCCTTGGTCAAAATACCTTGGTTTTATATGGTCTAGAACATGCTCGAGTAATTATTATCTCTATTATTTAATGAAGAAGCCATGAACTCTGTATATTTGAATAATCTACCCTTTGTGTCATATGATAGGTATAATTTAACCACTTTCTTCAAAGTAGGTCCCTAGGCTACCATTTTTATGATTTTGATTAAATTTTCTAATGACAATTCAACATGTTTAACTATCTAGTTAGACTCTTTGAACATATTTGATTGATAGGCTTTATCTTTTGGCTTGAAATAGTGAATGTAGGAAAAATTATATGGATTTTTCATACATCTTAGGGATTTTGGAAGGTTTAAATAAGCTTTAATGATGGCATGTACTTTTGAAGTATTTGTTTTGGTAACCCATATCATATTTTGTTCTTGTATTTATACCTTTGCATGCTTGGGTACTTAAAAAAAAATTTAGGTTATGGAGCTAAAATCTTCACTGATGCAAATTAGAGGAGGTTGCTAAGTTGTAGAGCAACTGATGTCGGCATGATCAATAGACGTCGGTCATATCTAATTACAAAGCTGCTGACATCGGCTGACGTTGGTCATCTCCACACAGACAAGGACTGACATCGATCATCTGTGCATTCTAGAACTGTTAGTTACATGAATAGTTAGTTTTTTGAATGGCCATTTTGCATGTAAAGACTAATTTTAGTCTTGAGTTGTGTTTCTAATTATTATAATTAGGAAGTATAATTATTTTTTGCATGGAATCTATATAATAGACTCATGGGGCTGTATTGTAATTGGGAGAATCATAAGGACTTGGTGAGTCAAGGATAAGGGTTCTTCTCGAGTGTAAGATATAGGTTAGCAGGTGTGCAAGACTAGGTTGATCTACAAGTGTGCAAGATCAGGTGAGATCCACATGGTATGTAAGGTCGGTTGTTCTATAGGTGTGTGTGTGTGCAAGGTCAAAAGAGATCTGCAACACATCAAGGAGCAAGATCAAGGAGATCTACTTGGAGTACGTGGTGTACTCAGACTTGGAGTATGTGTGTGTACATGGTGGTACTGGCAGTATTGTTACTGACTAGTTAAAACAACAACTCTGTGTTTGAGCTGATTTATTTGTAGTTGAGAGAGAGAGAACTCTTGAGGGAAGATTACTGGTATGCCCAAGAGGTGTGGGAAGAGTGTGATCTCTTTATTGTATTTCCTTCTAGATGAGTTGAATACAATTGTGTATTGTCTCTCATATTCTGTGCTATTTCTAATTTCTAGTTACTCATTACTTCTAGTTAAAGTCCATGTTTAGTTGCTTATACAAAGGTAATCAATTGTGCTCTTAGTAAGCAGGGATCCTAATAATTAGTATCAAAGCTTGGTTAGGTACACCAGTAGGTGGTCAGAGCATGTTAAGTGTTTGTTGATTACAAGTCACTCTCAGGGGGTTTTGATTGAATGGGAGTATAGCAATGGCAGAAGAAAGTACACTAAGAATGGAGGAATTTAATGACAAGAATTCTCAATTATTGAATTATGGAAAGAAAGAGCAGGTAAAGAAATATTGTTGGTTGGTAGAAGATCAACATGAAGGAAATAAAGAAGTAGATGTTGCAGGTATTGTTACACAGGATGCTCTTGTATGTTTCTTGGATAAAGTAGAATCTTGGATTATAGATTCTATTGCCTCTTTCCATGCAACCTGAAATAGAGTATTTTTCCATGATTATGTCTAAGGAGACTTTGGAAAGATTTATTTAGGGGTTGGTGAGCCTTGTCAAATTGTTGGCAAAGGGGAAGTGTAGCTGAAATTATAGATAGGCAACACATGGGTGTTGAAGAATGTCATGCAGGTCCCAATCTTGAAGAGGAGTCTAATTTCTTTAGGAAAGTTGGGTGATGAGGGATGCACAATAACTCTCATAGAGGATGCACTTGAATTAGCATGTGGTAAGAAAGTAGGTACTCTTTATCTATCTACTTGTATTATTGATTCACCTTCTGTTGCAAAGATGTGGCTTTGTAGGCTTGGTCACATGAGTGAGAAGGGAATGCATGTTCTTAAGAGGAAGTCTGATGTCTTTGACAAACTTAAGAACTGGAAAGCCTTGGTTTTCATGGAGGAGATGATGGATAGAGATTAGTCACAAGGGCTGAATAATTCTGAGAAGGGTAGTTTAGATAGGGTTATGATCTAAGGTAAGCTCATGGGTAAAAAGTCATCACTCATAAGAAAACATAATTATCGACGTTGATGAGGGGGAACTGATGTCGAATAGGTAGGTACTGACGTTGGTCATGTGCAGACCAGAGTTGGTGGTGTCGATCAGGTGGATACTAATGTCGGTTAGATAACTGGCATCGGTGACCATGTGGACACTAATGTTGGTTAGGGAACTAGCATCAGTGATTAGGTGGATTTGACATCGGTCGAGTGTAGACCAGGGTCGACCAAAAAATGGATTTTGGGTAGACAGTAAGTTGTCAAGGAGTCTCAAATGCCCATGTGGAGGACTGAAAGGGTAAGTAAGCCTTAAATTTGTTATTTTCCTTATTTATACTACTTGTTGCTCACTAATGGTTAAGAACCAGGAAGTTTTGAAGAGGTAATGTAGGTAGAATCCAATAAATAGTGGGAGCATGGCACGAATGAGGAATTTGATTCCTTGGAGGAGAACCAAATGAGAGATTTGGTAGAGTTGCCAGCCAAGATGAAAGAACTAAAAGATGAATGGATTCCTTGGTTAAATAAAGGAGAGAATGGACACGTGAGACAGAAGGCTAGGTTATATGGTCTTGAGCAAGCTCCAGGATAGTGGTATAGGTTTGACAGGTATATGACAAAGCATGGCTTTAGTCAATGTCAATGTAATCACTGTGTTTATTTTACCAGGTTGGATAATGGTCACAACATTATCTTGTTACTATTTGTGGATGATATGCTTGTTGTAGGTTCATACATGTAGGGATTCGCTAAGCTAAAGGTAAAAGTAGCTCAGTGGTGTGCTAGGAAGGATTTAGGAGGAATCAAAATCCTTGGCATGAGTATTTCTAGAGATAGGGAAGATCACAGGTTGATGTTGTCTCAAGATGATTATGTGAATAAGGTAGTGGCAAGGTTTAATATGTAGGATGCAGAACTAGTTAGCACACCTATGGATGGATAGTTCATAGAATAGTGTCCCAATTCACATGATGAGGTTGAGTACATGTGTACTAGACCTGATATTGCCCAAGCAGTGGGAGCTACCAGCAAGTTTGTGGCCAATCCAGGAAAGGAGCACTGGAAAGTAGTTCAGTGGATTCTCAAGTATCTGAGAGGGACTAGTAATAGGGATTCATGCTATGCAAGGTTAGGCACTTCTCTACATGGGTATGTAGATTCAGATATGGCAGGTTACTTGGATGATAGGATAAGCACCATAGGATGTGTGGTGGTTGGTCTTCAAGATTGAACTGGAAGAGGGATACAAGCTAGGAAACAAAATTAGATGATGTACAGGTATAGGTACAAGTGTAGTTGTTTATCTCCAAGTGGGAGATTGTTAGGTTGTGGAGCTAAAAGATTCATTAATGCAAATTGGAGGAGGTTGATGAGTTACAGAGTAACTGATGTCAACATGATCAACTGACATCGGTCATATCTAATTATAAAGCTACCAACATCAGTTAAACATCAGTCGACGTCGATCATCTCCACATAGACAGCCATCGACGTCGGTCACCTGTGCATTCCAAAATTGTTAGTTACATGAATAGTTAGTTTGTTAAATAGCTAGTTTGCATGTAAAGCCTAATTTTAGTCTTGAGCTACGTTTCTAATTATTGTAATTAGGAAGTCTAATTATTGTTTGCATGGGATCTATATAATAGACTCATGGGGCTGTATTGTAATTGGGAGAAACATAAGGACTTGGTGAGGCAAGGACAAGGGTTCTTCTCAAGTGTAAGATCTAGGTTATCAGGTGTGCAAGACCAGGTTGATCTACAGGTGTGCAAGATCAGGTGAGATCTACATGGTAAGTAAAGTCAGTTGATCTGTAGGTGTGTGTGTGTGTGTGTGCAAGGTCAAAGGATATTTATAGGGTAGGAAGGTTAAAGGAGATTTGCAACACATCAAGGAGCAAGATCAGGGAGATCTACTTGGAGTACGTGGTGTACTCAGATTTGGAGTATGTGTGTGTACTCAGTGGTACTGGCAGTATTGTTACTAACTAGTTGAAACAATAACTCTATGTTTGAGCTGATTTGTTTGTAATTGAGAGAGAGAAATCTTGAGGGAAGATTATTGGTATGCCTAAGAGGTGTGGGAAGAGTGTGATCTCTTTATTGTATTTCCTTCTGGATGAGTTGAATATAATTGTGTATTGTCTCTCATATTCTGTGCTATTTCTGATTTCTAGTTACTCATTACTTCTAGTTAAATTCCTTGTTTAGTTGCTTATACAAAGGTAATCAATTGTGCTCTTAGTGAGTAGGGATCCTGACAATATTTTGACTCCCATATCTACCTATGTGGCATCTCCTATCCCTATAGCTTATTTAATTTTAAAATGTGACCATTTTCACTTCAAACATGTGTCTTCATCTCATTCTCCCTAGATATTTGATCAAATTCATGCCATCTATCTCTTCAGGAGTCTTTTAGCTTTAACTTTCAATGTTGGCCATTGAATTTTAATCTAAGTTTTTGAGATTGTGACATTTGGTAACCCCATGTGTCTTACATGTACCCTACTAACATTCTCCATCCAATTAATTATCCTACACTATATGGTGACCTTGAATGTAGTTTAGGATCATTTTCTAGTTGACTTGATTCACATTATCAATCTTTATCTACACAACTGAACATGCACTATTGATCTTTAATCTTCATGGTTGAATACACGTCATTGATATATTAAACATATGATCAAACATAGGTCATTATCCTTTTTTATTTACCATGAATGTGACACATGTCACCCTTACATTCAATCTTAGGATCATTTGAATTATTAACTTTGTGATCACCATTAGATCTCCATTTGTATGATTGAATTCATATCATTGATCTTTCTTGACTTATTGACCTCAATCTTCAATATAGATCATCAATCAGGATTTGTAAGTTTCAATACACATCATCAATCTTTGATTTGGATAAATTTTAACTTATTAACTTTGGGTGATTACCTAAATGTTGTTTATCCTTGATCTGATCAAGTAAGATTTTGACAATCTGTATCCCTAAATTTAATTTGTACCTATGAATAGTAAAATCAAAGGATAAAAGCTTAGGATATATAAAGACTTAACATAAATTTTAGACTAAAGTTTTAATGAATTAATAAAACTTGATCAAAACTTAGGCTAAAATTAAACTAAGGCTAAAGTGGAATAAAGTGACCCATCAAAAATGTGAATCCATTTTAATAAGAACTTAGTCTAAATTAATTTAGACTAAGGTTTTGAATGTTATTTAAACTTGCATTTAGTTAATCAATTAAGTACCAAATGTTAACATAAGAAATTGAACGGGACCATATTATTTAACTAACATTCTAATGAAGATCCATTCATCCTATAAGATAGAAACACATGAGCCAAATGTTAGCAATATTAGATAAGATCAAAAATATCTTAGATAGCATGTCAGTGTAAGCTAGGTTAAAAAATTATGTTCAATAATGCACTGATCAAGTTGAATTCCTAATTCATAAAATAATTTTCAAAGTTTGAACAAGGGTGCTCATTTGAAATGGGGGATGTTGACATCAATAGGTTCTTCAACTTAACCACTGATAATGAGATGGTAAATGGTAGCAGGATCTTTTCCTTGATGTTGAGGAAATTTAGAGATAAAGAAGAACATTTTAGGGGTATTCCCTAATTTGGATTGATATTCAAGTGAGAAGATAGGATTATGAAGAGAAGAGGAATGATAATAGGTCTTATAGTTTATTGTGTGAGTGGTTATGTGAAAATTACTCTCATGTAGGAGAGGATCTCTAATTTGCTTATGAGAGACCCTTTGAGGGTTGGTAATAATCATCATATCCATTGAGTTTAACTTAGTGTTTTCTTCAAATAGGAAGTTAATGATGAGAGGGTGGGACTAAATAAGGTTAATATGATACAAAATCAAGAGAATAAGAATTAACATATAAGAGTACAGAATCAACTAGGTTGACCTAATATAGAAATAATGTATAAACATTGAGAAAATTGGGATGCAAGATCAACTAAGTCAACCTAGTTCTATAACCTAGACAAAAGATAGGCAAAAAAGGATACAATGTCAATTAGATCAACCTAGTACTATATCTTAAGAGGTTGAAAATAATATTGTGTCGACAAGGTTGACCTAATATTGTAAGCAAGGGAAATAAATAGTCTTTAAGAGACTGTGTTGAGTAGAATGACTATGTAATGAAATAAGAATTTTTTTTCAATTAATTTTGAAATCAAGAAGTGAAAAGGAACACATAATCAATTAGGTTAATGAGGATGATTCAATTGAGGAATACATCATAAAACTTTGAACCAATACTAGCCAATGTAAGTTTTTATAATACAACATACAATTGAGCAAAGTGAAAGCAATCAACTTGGAAAGTAAATGATAATTAAGTGGTCATCACGCATGTTATTAGATTATTAGAGTATGATTTTAAGTGTGATAGGAAGTTGGATATAAGTAAGGAATTAAAAATCAATCTATGGATGGGTTTAAGATGTTTAGGTTGAAAGGGATCTATGTTGGAAATGGTACTAGCTTGGTATTAGGGCCAAACTCCCTCACTTCAAACATTGTAATGATAAGGGTTTTAGGTGATTTGCTAATATATACCATTAACCGTGTGTTTATACTTGTCCAAAAAACCAAGTTGGCTTCCCCCTTGGTGATGAAATTCAAGTAGGTAGGTCTCAGGTAGATAATTGTTTAAATGTATTTTTAAGATTATGTGATTTGGTAGTGTGTGTGTAAAAGAAAAAAATAGTCAAACTAAATAGTATATTAAAAACTACCTAGTTAGACTATGGGATCTATTATAAGCATGCAAGCAACTAAAAGTGAAAGTGTGAGCTAATTACTAGCATATACCTATTAATTCTAACTTTAAAACATCGTATAATGTCAGTTTAGATGATAGTGTATGTAAATATTATAGAATAGAGTCAACAGTGTCATTAATATACTACTAAATCAAGGGTTTGTTAAATAACTACATCGATAGTCTCTACCTATTCTTCCAAATAGAACATAAAATACATAACTAGGTCAATAGAGTGGACCTAGTTTGATGTATATGGGTAGTTTTAAAGACTATAAACTATGAAAAATAGGACTATAATGAATAATAAAATTTATATATAATGTAAGAAAGGAACCCTGGTGGGTTGGAAGATGTAGAGGAAATTAATATTATTATTTAAGTACCTTGATTTATACTTGAAAAATCTACCAACTATGTCAAATGGGTTGACCTAGTTCTACAATTCCCTATTTGCTGAAACATGTAAAGAATACTATGTCAGAAGTGTCAACCTAGTATGTTTTCTATAAGTATGGAAGTGTACTATGTCAATTGGGTTGACCTTGTAGCCTATACCTGATGAAAAACCTATGCAAATATAATAGAGTCATTGATGTGATTATGTGTTAAGCTTGCACATATAAATTATAAACTATAGTAGCAGTGTTGACCCAATATTGTAAATATATAAAAATAATAAATAAAATGATAAAATAATAAAAAAATATGAGAAA
The DNA here is from genome assembly GCA_037957365.1 of Torreya grandis. NCBI lineage: Eukaryota > Viridiplantae > Streptophyta > Pinopsida > Cupressales > Taxaceae > Torreya > Torreya grandis. The sequence continues at coordinate 2,612,711 of JARHVA010002316.1, read as the reverse complement.
AAACATACAAGAGTTAGATTCATGTTGGCTTCACTAGAATGTATGCAATCAAAAATACATGATGTCTATAAATCAATCCTAACTCAAAGAAGATAGATCATACTTACACTTCCAATTGGGGATACATTAGATAATTAGGGACATGACCAATATGGGGATCTATTAGACCTAGTTAGGGGATATCTTACCAAAATAAATAATGATAAGGAGGGTTTCAAAACCTCTAGCCAAAAACAATCACATAATCACCTAATTAAGCCTTATGTTTTCATATCTCACTAAACCAATAACAAGTAAATTAAATTCTAATCTAGTGCTCACCCAAGCTTATGCACAAAGTGGGTGCTTATAAATAATAAAATTAAACATGTATAAGAGATATATACTCATGTCAATGTATATATAATCCTAATGCATGGAAGAGAAGTACAAATTCATATCTATCTACTCTTACAAAAGAGAAACAAAGTTAGGAATAGTTACCTTTGAAGATGAACCTACCAAGCCTTAATCTCTTCCTTCACCAAGGTGATTCACAAGAGTTTATTTTTGTATGTAAGGATGATAAGGATAAATTGAATCTAGGATACATAACCTATCAATGCATCTAAAAGATTACTCCATAAAATAAGATCGGTATCTCCAAGGAAAGTATAAAACCCTAAGCTTGTTCCTCAATTAGAATGGTGGATAAGTATATGTGTAATAGTTCTTACTTCTTCTTCTCTTCTCTAAATAATGGTGAAATGATCTTATATATATATATAGGTATATTTTACCCTAATCCCTTATAAAAGTTATCCTATAGGGTTAACCTAGTACAATTATAGACAAAAAATCACTAGGTCATGGCCTAGGTTAGCCAAGAGCTAACCTACACCCTAAACAAATTTTACCCAAAATAGTACAAGGTCAACCCAGTTGACCTAGTATAGTTAACAAATGAAAGGGATTTAAGGCTAGGAAAAGGGGGATAAAAGGTAGAAAATGATTGGGAAGGGTGCAGTAGAGAAGAACAAGCTTTGAAGAATGGTTTGTAGGAGACAAGTGTGTAGATAACAAGTGGAAAAAGGAAAAAAAATATTGTGAAGCACTAATGGTCTTCCCACCCCTTACCCAGTGCACCCCTTAAGGCAGGCACTTAGAGAGATTGAGACTTGATGGGTTCCTATATGATAAAGAGCATTAATAAGTGATAAAAGTTTGAATATATTATGTGTATACATGTACCACCTATTTGAAACTTGTCTCTAGCCCCTAGTCTCCCTCCCTCTACCCTCCAATGGATTCTCAAATATTTAGACCTAAAAAAGGCATAAAAAAGGTTTCACATGTGTTTATAGCCCTTGTACAGATTTGTTATTGGGAGTACTCAGAGTTTAATAGAGATCTAAACTCAGGTGATAATAATAAAATAATATTGCACTCTTTAATTGAATTCATATAAAATAATAAAAAGAACTTATATAGGAAATGCATAAGCTAAATATGGGGATCCTTATATCCTTATAAACTCTCATTTAATCAACCTAAAAATTATATATACAATATATAATTACAAAAATATATTCATATAACTATAAAAATAACCATCCATGTAAAAGCTAATCCTTAACATACTTTTAGGTCTACATACTACTATTTTAATCTTATTGTCTACATCTTGATGCACATGACCATTACTATGTGAAGGATACATTCCTTATTTACTCCATGTGAATGTAATAAATGTTTCACTGGCTGATCATCTTCATAAAGAAATATGGAAGTTAGAGGATTTATACTGTTAGTTGCCCTCCTATATAATTGTTGCCACATTCCATGATATATACACACTCCTTTTCTCCAATCTAGTAGGGGAATGAAAACATACAATAATAGAAAATGAAATATTATGATATTAAATAATTATTTTTATCTTATTCAATCTCTGTTGATGTTTGTTTCCATCCAAATAAAAACAACATAGATAATTTTTGCTACCATTGAAAAATTGTCCTTGGCATTAGCTAATTTGGCACAAAATAAACCACAATAAAAAATGAAAAAGAAAAAAACACAAAAGATGTCACCAAATCATCTAGTCTCTATCATTTTTAATTGATGAGAGGCCTTAAAACCTCTTACATTCATTTCCTCTATCCTCCAGTATATGAAGCTGCTTACTTAGTTGATGAGGATGTAAAACACAATTGTTTCCATATTCGATATATCACTTCCCCCCTCAATGTGAAATAATAAAGAGGATTCTAGGGTATCCTAAAAATGATTCCTTTTAAAAAAATTTATAACAAGAACTCAATCATTGAATTCTAAAAAATGACACATTTTAACAATATCAACATACATAATTAGACTTTTGATAGTTTGACCATAAAATAAACTTTGACACTTTTTGAATTTTTGATTTTAAAATTATAACACTAAAATTACCATATGATAATCAATAAATTATTGAGATAAATTATCAACAATTACTATCACTACATATAGTCTAAATGACTTAAATAAACCTACAAACATGAAAAATCCAATATTGGATTTTAAATCGATACCAAACTTGTTAAACCTAATTTTATCAAACCTATTAAACCTTTTGACATATAATATATAAGACAAGCTACACACTATATTTAAAACTAAAAATATGAAGGTTGACTTTACACAAAGAAACTTACATGATAAATAATCACAGACTTGTATGAAGGTTGAGTCCGAAATTTGAATAGAAATATGCACTTTAATGATTGATCAATGCCAATTTTAGATGTGGAGATCAACATGATTTAATAAATGAAAATAAATCAAAATATTTGGATCATAGACCTTAATTGATTCCTAGACTTGATTGTCACTTGCTAAATGGATACCAATAGATCCAACAAGGCCAATATGTATAAATATCAACATACATATCAATACTACTAGTCAAACACTGAACATGCCACATTTGATTTAATCAAAATTAATTAATCCATATGAAGACTCGACACAAATGTTTGTTGATTCATATACTGATATGTGATATTTAGATGATATGTTAGAAAAATTTGTAGAGTGGATGAATCTCAATAGGATTATAATGCATAGAAAGATCTGAGTGAATAATACAATACTAATAAAGTTTAGTATAAAACAAGTCTAAAGTGCATGATTAATCATAGGAATTATGGAATGTAGGCCATATCACCACTCTCCAGACAGATGCCATATTACCCTTTAATGATGGAGGATGTCGAGATGGAATGTGAATAGTAGAATAATGCATAATATGAGACATCAAAATAACTCTTGATGAATGATAAATCTATTTTTTCTTCAATGTTAATTGGTATATAATCTTATAGAATATGATGTATGATGTTTTTATGGTAGGCTCATCCATAAATATTATATTCATCTAAGGATAAATTGTAATCTAATGAATTAATGTTTGGTTACAAGATACTGTGTGAAATATGATCCATTTATGATTGAAAGCCACAACTCTTGTAATAATCATGATATATTTACTTGATTCTATTGTAAAATATAAGGCATAGGCACATAATACACTTAGAAGCATGAGTAACATCTCAAGAATTAATCTCAAATAATATAAATTAAATTACATCTTAAAAAAATTCATACATGATGCTTTGTTCCATCACAGGGTTAATACAACTATGACTGCAACCCCTTATAATAAAGTTAATATTCCATGTTACTAACCTACTCTCAAAATTCCTATTATGATACCAAATATTTGGAATACTCAGATTTTAATAGAGAGCCGAACACATGTGATAATAATAATACAATATTTCACATAGGGTTCAATTGAATAAATATAAAACAATACAAAACACTTATATAGGAAGTTCATAAGATAAATATTAGGATACCAAGATACAAATAAAATCTCATTTAATCAACCTCTAAAGAATATATAAAATTTATTATTAAAATAATATATTCATATAACTTACAAAATAATCATCCATGTATATGCTAATCATAACATTTGTACAATCCTGTTAGAGTTGAAAGAGGTTAGGAACCTCATGGAAGGTCTCTTGTAGGTATGAAAAGGAAGTTTCAAGTTTAAAATATGAAAATAAAGGTAGAAAAGTAGTGAAATCCCCATCAAACTCTTGGCAATCTCATAAGGCCCATTTGGAGATGGATAGTATGACCCATATAAAGAAATTTAGATCTTAAACTCTTAGCAAGAGGTGGGTCCCCTAGTGGTCTTGAGATTAATGGTATTGGTTATCATATCTAAGCCCTAATCTTTATGAATGATTTTTAAGATACCTAGGTGGTATTAATCCTGTTACAAAACCCATAGGCCTAATTATAAGCAGATTAATGAAAATTTTGAGCTTGTTGTGGTGGTTTAAGCATGTATGAAGGTATATAAATGTTTATTGAGTGTTTTAGACTCATCTGAGCATGTTCTTATAGTACTTGTAAGGATAGATCAACTTAAAGTTTAACTTGGTAGGCAATTTATAAGTTATGTGTTAAGGTTTTTGTCTTTCATAAAAGAACATGAAATAAAGGAGATCAATGCAGAGTCTCCATTCTCCTTTCATGCCCCTCTCATGATCCACATAATCACCATTTTATAATATTAGGTCTCCTTCATATTATTCAACACTTACCATGTGAATGAAGGAGACAAGCTTCAAACATGACTTAACTTGTTCTCATGACAATCAATATTTAGACTAAAAGTGTATGGATCAATGTCTTATTTAGGTAACAAGAGTGATCTAAGGATGTGGAGGATCTCCTCTCTCAAATAAATGAGCTTCCTTAGTATAATTTATGGTTTCTTAGCATGGTTTAAGGTTTTTGGAACTCCTAGGCTTCACTTTTCTCCATCAGCCACTCCGAATTTTAACTTATCAAGTGTCCATATTGGGAATATGTAGGTCTTATTATATGGTATTAAATAGAGAGTAATGATAAAAATGATGTCCCCTAAAAGTATCTACCATTTACTGACTTCATTAGGCCATTTTGACCTCATAATGGGCTTTGGTTTCTAGACTCCAAACTTCAAACAAACTATCTAAAGACACACACAGGTAGCTATCATATCATGAATCACTTGAGTTATAAACTAATGTAAATAATACCTAAGGATGTATGTTATAGACTTATAAAATAATTAATATCTCTTTAGTTATATCCAAACTTCATCTTGCACTTATATGGTGATCATACACTTTGAAGAGGTGAGCTCAAACTAACACTTATAGGTCTATCTCTAAAATTAGGGAAGTATGCATGTGGAAATTTTATAATGAGGTCCATAGTCATGTGAAAATTAGAGAATGAAGGAGACCTAATCATTTTGAGTTAAATCTAACAATTCTCTCATGAGGTGATCAATGTATTAGATAGGTTGGATTGACTAAGTTTATGAGCTTAAATGTTCATACACGCATGACTGTAGATGTAATATTAAAGAAACATTAATATAGTGATGAGGTTAATAAGATTTAGAGTGTAATAATAAAAATGGAGGGTCATAAAAATGTTTATGGCACATAAGGAAATGATGGAACATTAAATCACCTCTCAAATGGGCTCACACAGTTAAAAATACACAATCGTATCCTACAAACCAGTCATGGTGATGAAGGTAACAATGTTGAGAGTGGTTGGAAAAGCATAAAAAGGGATGGGAAAGTAATATAACCTTGTAACTCATGATTTAATTTCTCAATGAAGTTTTAATGTACCAACCAAGAAAGGGAATGTCTACACCTATAGCTTAGGCAAACCTAATTACCACCTATAGGCCTGACTATAGATTGAGAACAAGTTGAGAAATCAATCCTATTTTAAGGTATATTAAATGTTATAAGAGTGAATTAATATTGAGAAAACCCATATAAACTATTATCAATGTTTATATTTTGGGAGAATATTGTCATGAAGGTAAAAGCTCACTACCTCACATAGGTAGCAAACCAAGACTATTTTCTACAAACAGGCATAGAGACCAAAGTGACTAGGTTAAATGTGGTTATAAAAGTCTCATAGGTCTATGAGGATGATAAAAATGTGATTCAAATAATTAATACTAACTCAAATTGATAATTAAAAAATAGAATCCACACTTTATCAATACACAGGACTACCACCTACAAGTATGATCTTTAGATAGGAAGGTGAAAGTGTCAAGAACCCTATAAAGTGGTGAAGTAAGAGAAAGGTAAGGAAGTCTCCTCACTTTTTTATAATAGTTATCAATCTCAATTGAATAATTTATCCCTCTATAAAAATTTAAATAACCTTGACAAGTTATTAGTCCTAGTAAGCCTAAATAGGCAATCACACCCCTGTGCATAGAATTGGAGATAAATGTATGTTTGGTGAGTGTTTGAGGTTTGAAAACATCAGATGAGATGGAAATAAATTTCATAAGTTAGTAGGTATTGGAATTATGAATATATGAAAATATGCACTTATTATACCCCTAAGGTCAAACTAACATAGTAACTCAAGAACTATTGGCATATGAATAAGAGCTCTACAAAAAATTTGGAGAGATGACAAGGAAAAAAATTAATGGGAAAATGTTTGGTGGGTTATCACAGATCTTTATACAGTGTTAGAAGATAGAACCAAATAAAATTCACTATTTTACACCCTTTTAATTTCCCTTGACCTCCCATAATTTAGGCTTTTGATCCTGAGAGTAACTTTCTTCATGTTGGAACATAAGGAATAAGATGCATGGGGTCCTCCATTACTTTGGAAGGTTAGATTAGGTTGTATACTTAAAACTCTTGGTATTGGTTTTGTAGTTCAAGCCCTCAGGGATATGATCAATCATTAAGAGATCATACCACTCAAAACATATCTAAACTAATCCTAAGGACCTTATGGAGGAAAAATTGAGATAAATACATCTAAATACATTAAATTGGTCTTGAAGACACTTGAACCACATTGTGAACTTTAAGAGGGTCATAATAAATCCATTGATTTTATAGACACCTACATGGATTCATCAAAAACTATAATTTTATAAGTTTTTAGGTAGAAAAAAGGGTTCTAATTATGTTAAGATGATGAAGACCATTTGAGAAGTTGGTTTGGATGGACGTACATCTTTTAAGCCATAAAATCCACTTATTTACCCCTGAGATTACTCATATAGGTCTACATGAAGGAGGTAGTTTTAGGTGTGCTTTTGATGAAGAAATAAGATCACCTTGAGATATCACCAAAAATATGAATGACCTAAGTTTATAGAAACATGCATTCCTTAGGTCCTGAACATGGTTATCATATCTTTAATTATCTCCTATGTAGGTATTATGATCACTCTAGAGAGCTACCATCAAACATCTAGGCCTATTTGTCTAGTAGGCTTATTTTGGCAACAATAAAAGATGTTTTTGTCATGGGAGGATATTGAGTGAGTAAATGGAAGGAAATAAACACAATTTTAATTTATACATTAACTAAATAAATCATACTTCATGATCATTATGAAGGATTAGGTAGTTTTAAACTTGGTCAACATGTATAAGGAGAAGGCAAGGTACTTAATGATCCATGGAGGCCAACTAGACCATAATTCCACCATTTAAAATACCAAGAGAAGAACTGATTAACCAAATTGGCATGTTAATGTTGATCATGAAATCAACCAAAGCTAAAGCATCCTACTTTAAACCATTTTATACTACATACTCATTGAAAGACATCAATTAGTCCAAGATAGTGTTGACCATTTTTGCCCAACAGGCCAAAATCAGTCCCCTTTTCCCTTTATATTCAAAGCTAATCAATTTTGGGTTGCATGAGTTCAAGTGGCTTCAAGTTCAACCACTTGGTTCATTCGTTTTTGGATCAATCAACTAGTTCAATGCGCTAGTTCAACGCTTCAGCTAGTTCAATCAGCTTGGTTCAATGCCTTGGTTCATTTCACTTGGTTCAATGTTTAAGTTCATCGGTAGGTTTGTCAGCTTGGTTTAATGGGCTCGGTGTGTAGCGTTGAACCATTGAACTAGTTCAATGGATTGGTTCAATCATTTGGGTTTAATGGATGGTTCAACAAAGGGATTCAACAAACAATTTAGAGGGGCTCAGTGCACAGCGTTGAACCATTTTTGGTTCAACAAATCATTCAAAGGCTTAGTTCAAGGGTGTGTCCTATAGCTAAAGGGTAGTGTTGGGTTTAAAAACCCTTGTCGAGGGTAGTTTCTAAGTCTAAAAGCCCTTGTGGAGGGCAAACACTTCAAAGGAAAGGTCGCTGAAGGGTAAGTTCAAATTTTTGTTTGAGGCCGAATTCTTTTAGACTTTTTGTCTGAAGGAATTCCTTTAGACAAAAGTCTTGAAGGAATTTAGGGGAAGCACAGTTCAAGGAGGCTACCAACATAGGGAGAAGTCAAAGAGCCTGACAGAAAGGATGAAGTGACCAATTTTCATAGACCTTTTGTCCATAAGAAAAAGCCTGAAGCACAAAAAGCCTATAGAAAAGCCCTAATAACTTTTGCCAAGGACAGTGACATCCTGAAAGCCATCAAATTTAAGGAGATGAAATAGCTGTTGGGTGATGGCCACGTGAACATCAATTTTAACGTAGTGAAGTAGCTATTTGTTTTGAATTGTCTAAGCACCAAATCATGGAAATAGCCCAAGGAATGCAGTGACCAGCCAGAAGATCGCCCTGAGGGCTGAAAGAGCAAGAAGAAGACAAGGAGTAGAAAAGATAAATTAATTCAAGTGGTGAAGAGATGGTGAGTTATTGCCAGATGAGTAGTGTAGCTTGATTTCTCTAGTTGGCATTGATGAGGGGACAAACTGTAGTCTGTTTGCAGAAAAGAGGCACAACCATGTTTTTTCATTAATGCTTGAACACCAAAGTCAATTTCAGTGAGTGTACAACATGGTTCCAGCAGGCCTCTTCTATAAGAATGACATTAGTAATAGTGGCTTCCTCTTCCCAAGGTTTAGAATGCACATGGGTCACTTGAAAAAAGGGGTACCAAAATATTTTCTAGGAAGCACCAATTTTCTCTTCCTCTTCCTATATATTATAAAATTCTCTTTTGAGAAATGGATCGACTCTTAGCCTTAAGGAAAAAATATGCCCAAAAATCTCTCGGGATTGTAAGGCAGAGCTCGCCAGGATTTTACCTTGAATCGAAACATAACATTTTTACCTCCATTCTGAGTTTTGCATCTTTAGTATGTGTCTATGCCTTGATTCTATGTTAAGTCATTTTCTTAATGCTTTTATAGAATGATTTCAGCATGTCTAGTGCGTCTTTGAGTTTCCTTTTATAGGTCTATCAGAAGTGTCCCTAGAGGAGTATAGGTGAAGTGGATAGGCTATTTTAGTGTGTCTCAGAATGCCTCTAGTAGTTATTTCCTCCCTGTATCTCCATGGACCCTTGACCCACTGATGCAAAAGGTTTTCTCATGTTAGATGAAGTGTATGGGAGCTAGTTCTCGATGGAAAGTGTATGTTCAAGCCTAAGTGGGTCACTCTTTTCTAGTGTATCACCTTTTACTTTTTAGGCTTAGGTTTTATATTTAGTATCTCTCTCTCTCTCTTTTCATCCCCCCTTTTTTCCATTTTGTTTGTTAGTAGTAGGAGAAACCATGGCCTAAAAGATACATCAGAGGGAGCTAGCCCTTATCTAGAGACTCTCCCCTCTAGCTTCATCGGTCCCATAGGTGAGAGGGGAGTTTCCATTTTTGCATGAGGAAAGCAGAAGCTCAGCCTCCTGCCAAGGGTGCAATCTTCTACGTCAACAATTTTTGGCACGCCTAGTGGGACCAACTAAGACAAGTTATGTCCACAGAGTTGAAGAATTTTTGGTGTGTTCTTCGACCAACCAGCCTTTGGAGGCTTTTACATCAACACCAATGGTGACTCTAAGTTAAATCAATTGGTTAAGTAGTTATGGTACCGTACCATCAAGAAACAATATTTTGGTATGTATAATCTCTTTTTTCAAAGCCATGGACCCTATTTTCCTTAGCCAACATGTCTATGATCATCACCAGCCTTATGTTGATCCTTACCAAGTCTAATATGACTAGTCCTAGCCCTATCATAAGCTATATCAGCCTTATGCCTAGCCTTCTCAATATGTCACTTCTCCCACTCAACCCAGTCTCGTTGCCAATCAACCTGTTTCCACCTTTAAATGAGCACTACTGGGATACAAAAAAATGTAGTAGATCTTGACACCAGAAAGGGATGTGGCTAAGAAATTCCTGATCATATCATCCATCAAGTGAGAAATGCACTGGATCAGGTTAAGAAGGAATGGACTCCCATTGAAAGAGGCAATTGGCACAGGCTTACAAGTGAGATGTTGGATGTGAGTGTTTTGATTGCATCTTTGGAAGAGAAGCTAATTATTCATGAGAGGCAACCTTACCATGTCTATCAACTTGCATACTCACTGCCCCAAGTATCATATTAGTCATACACAGCCCCTGCTTATGAGCCAAGTCAAACTTGTCAAAGTCCTTTCCCCAATCATGTTGAGGAGAGTTTCAAAACAACAAATCTTGTGTTTAAGGCTAATCTTGATAGACAGATCAAATTGGCAAAGCTTCATATGTAATAGTCCATTTTGATAGCAAGGGAAGTGGAATCTAAATCTTAACTACCCTCTCACATTGTGGCCCCATCACCCCCAAAGGAGATGCCCAGTGTGAATAGCTTGAGTTGGGATAAAGTGGTTGAGTCATGGAATAGCAAGGATGAGAAAGACATTGTCCAAGAGTGCAAGGTACAAAATGAGGTTAGTCCCTTTCAAGTCCCTCCCACCCTTCCTCAGGAAGCTCCTTGCATTTCATGGCAATCTTCATACACTCCCCATCTATATGATGACTCCCATGAGCTCTAAGAGGTACAAAATGAGGATGATTTGGCCATGTGGATTGAGGAATTAGAAAAGAAGATGAGACTGCTTGGAGAAAGAGAGATGGAGTTTTCAGACTTTATAGAGGAGTCGATGCCAAAAGACACCCCTTCCACCAATCCACAAGCTAATTTCAATATTGATGAAGTGTTGGTAAAGTGGAGGGACAAAAACTAAGATATTTTGGCCTAAGGTCTACCCCCTCTTGTTCTAAAGAAAGCCCCCTCTTATGTGCCTAATCCTTTCTATCAAATGGCACTTGCTCATTCTGACTCATCTGATGCATCAATCGATCCTACCCTCAATCCCATACACCTAGATTTTTAGCAGGCCTCTTTTTAGATAGCTCTTCTTGTACATGAGCAGACCCTCCCAAATATTTCCCAACCTCCTTAAGTCTTTCAACATGATCTCCAAATTTTGAGCTGGAAGAAGGAACATCATGAACCAGCTCAGGACCTTGAAGAGGATAAATTTGCTACCTATTCACAAGAGCAAGATTCCAATCCCAAGATCATGAGTTGGAAGTAAACAGTGGAATCTTGGGGCAGAAAGGAAGAGGAAGAGAAAGGTTTTGCTCAAAACCTTGAAGAAGATGGGGCTACTCCTACTCCTGATGATGATTGTGACTTCTAGGAAAGGCTTTTATAGGAAGATATGGATAGGTGGATTATAGAATTGGAGTCCAAAGCAGGTTTCCTTAGTGAATGTGTGATGAACGTTTCAGACCAAATAGCAGATTCCATGTCTAAATAAAATCCATCCACACACCTCCAAGAGAGTTATCAGGCCTTGCTTGATATAGATTATGCTCAATTTATGACTGACTAGGGAGACTTTAGGAGTATGGATGAGGAGGGGATCACCTTAAGTGACATGGAGGAGCATGGGCAATCTCTTGTTCATGTTTTGAATGATTCTTTTGAAGTCATTGAGGCAGGCTGTACTATTCTTCAAGGAGGATATGAGTTGGATATGAGTGGAGAAGGTAGCATTGGGAATCAAATAAGTTTACAAGGGGGCTCCAAGCTTTCAAATTTATCCCTCCAAGAGGTTGGTGAATCTGAAGATACTTTCTTTGAAATCATCAAGGAGGATGGTCATACCATGGAACCTGAGCATGAGGTAGAAGAGAGAAAGCCAGTCAAGGGTGCGTATCAAGGGGCTTATAATGATGAGCTGGTAGCAATTGATTTCTTGATGAGATAAACCAACCTAAAGAAATAATAGGAGACAAGCTTCTAAGAACAAATAGAGTACGTATACATTGGAAGCATGTTTGAATCTACACTCGGATATCAGCCAATCCAGGTGACAGGCAAGAGGAGCAGGTCACCAAATCTCCTTTTCATTCAGCTACTTGCCTGGCACCATAAGTCTTCTTACCAAGAAGGGGACTTAAGAAATTTTCATTTTGATCTAGGAGGAAAGCAAATGCACCTGGTTAGTTGTATATAGTAGTTTATTTTTAGTTTCCTTTCCTATTTTCCCTAAGTGCAGTTTGCATAGGTAATGTTTTTAGCCTTGTGTGTTTCCCTTTATGTGTGGGGTAAAAAGCTTCATGTTTGATTCTTGGATCTTTGGGGCTATTGCTAACACTCTTTCAAAGTTGCATTCTGACTTCGTGCCCAATGGACTACAAGGCAACTGGTCTTAAGCATAGCAGGCATCTTCCCCTGGGAGTTGCCAATTTGTTAACCATTTTTGCCCAATAGGCCAAAATCGGTCCCCATTTCCCTTGCTATTCGAAGCCAGTCAATTTTGGGTTACAAAGTTTCAAGAAGCTTCAATTTCAACCACTTGGTTCATTCAATTTTGGTTCAATTGGCTAGTTTAATGTGCTAGTTCAACGCTTCAGCTGGTTCAATCAGCTTGGTTCAATGCATTAGTTCAATGCATTGGTTCAATGCCTTGGTTCATTTAACTTGGTTCAACATTTACATTCATCAGTAGGTTTGTCAGCTTGGTTTAATGGGCTTGGTGCACAGCGTTGAACTATTGAACTGGTTCAATGTATTGGTTAAATCATTTGGGTTCAATGGATGGTTCAACAAAGGGATTCAACAACCAGTTTAGAGGGGCTTAGCATGTAGTGTTGAACCATTTTTGGTTCAACAAATCAGTTCAAAGGCTTCGTTCAAGGGTGTTTCCTATAGGCAAAGGGTAATACTAGGTTTAGAAACCCTTGTAGAGGGCAGTTTCTAAGTCTAAAAGCCCTTGCAGAGCGCAAGCACTTCAAAGGAAAGGCAGCCGAAGGGTAAGTTCAGATTTTTCTTTGAGGCTGAATTATTTCAAAAATTTTGTCTGAAGGAATTCCTTTAGATAAAAGGTCCAAAGGAATTTGGGGGAAGCACGGTTCAAGGAGGTTGCTAGCATAGGGAGAAGTCAAAGAACCTGATAGAAAGGATGAAGTGACCAATTCCCATGGAATTTTTGTCTACGGGAAAAATCTTGAAGCACAAAAAGCCCATAGAAAATACCCGATAAGTTTTGCCAAGGACGGTGACATCCCAAAAGTTGTCAAATTTAAGGAGATGATCTAGCCTTTAGGTGATGGCCACATGAACATCAATTTTAACGTAGTGAAGTAGCTATTTGTTTTGAACTGTCTAAGTGTCAAATCATGGAAATAGCCCAAGGAACGCAGTGACCCACCAAAAGATCACCCCAAGGGCTGAAAGAGCAAGAAGAAGACAAGAAGCATAAAAGACAAATCAATTCAAGTGGTGAAGAGATGGAGAGTTATTTCCAGATGAGTGGTGCAACCTGATTTCTCTAGTTGGCATTGATGATGGGACAAATCATAGTCTATTTGCAAAAAAGAGGCATGGCCATGTTTTTTCATTAATGTTTGAATGCCAAAGTCAATTTTGGCAAGTGTACAACATGGTTCTAGCAAGCCTCTTCTAGAAGAATGACATCATTAATAGTGGCTTCTTCTTCCCAAGGTTTAGAATGCACATGGGCCACTTGAAAAAAGGGGTGCCAAAATTTTTTCCAGGAAGCACCAATTTTCTCTTCCTCTTCCTATATATTGTAAACTTCTCTTTTGAGAAATGGATCGACTCTTAGTCTTAAGGCAAAACTCTACCCATAAATATCTTGGGATTGTAAGGTAGAGCTTGCCATGATTTTACCTTGAATCGAAACATAGCATTTTTACCTCCATTTTGAGTTTTGTATCTTTAGTATGTGTCTATGCCTTGATTATATGTTAAGTCATTTTCTTAATGGTTTTTAAAAATGATTTTAGCATGTCTAGTGCATCTTTGAGTTTCCTTTTATAGGTCTGTCATAAGAATCCCTAGAGGAGTATAGGTGAAGTGGATAGGCTGTTGTAATGTGTCTTAGAATGCCTCTAGTAGTTATTTCCTCCCTGTATCTCCACGACCCCCTGACCCACTGATGTAGAAGGTTTTCTCATGTCAGATGAAGTGTATGGGAGCTGGTTCTTGGTGGAAAGTGTATGTTTGGGCCTGAGTCGCTCACACTTTTTTGGTGTATCACCTTTTAATTTTTAGGCTTAGGTTATATTTTTAGTATCTCTCTTTCTCTCTTTTCATCCCCCCCTTTTTTCCATTTTGTTTGTTATCAGTAGGAGAAACCATGGCCTAAAAGATACATCAGAGGGAGCTAGACCTTATCTAGAGACTCTCTCCTCTAGCTTTGTCAGTCCCACAAGTGAGAGGGGAGTTTCCATTGTTGTGTAAGGAAGGTAGGAGCTCAGCCTCCTACCAAGGGTGCAATCTTCTGCATCAATAGATAGCACATAGAGAGATCATGCAACTATTATGGATGTTGTAATTATTAATTGAGAGAATTATGGTCATTCATGACCTCTCCATGCCTTCTCTACACCAAATTATCTTCCCTCTCTTGCTCATGCTCTATAATTTATGGCTCTCAGAACATTGTACTTATCCCTTTATTGGGTATGGAGGAATTTTTCCCAAATTTTTTATTTATAACCTCTTGAACTAGCATATGGACTATTTCAGATTCTCTATATTGGTTTAGTGTGTTTTATACTAATTTTTTTTGCATAAGTGGTAGGTTTCTCTCTTTTTTTAGGCCTTTTCCTCACCTAGATAGTAGTACATTTGTCTATGTAGGTCACAAGTGTGTGAAGGTGTTAGTGGTTAATCTTGTAGTGGAATTTAATTTGTAAATTTTTTAAATAATACTTTTTGTTCATAACCCTTAAGTTTTGATCATCTAGGACAACGTCTATGTCAAACACTAATGCTTACAAGACTTTGGAGATAATGGTTCAGTTACTAGTCCTTGTATTACTCATTAGTGTTGTTTAAGTCAAATAGTGTGGATACATCATATCATTACATCACCTCTAGTAGAATAAGTTTCATTTCGTGTTTTCATTCTATCTCTTTTCATTGTCAAAACATGTAGGTTTAGTATTTGATCCATAATTTATGAATCGAGGGAGCTAACCCCTTAAACTAGAGGTTTACCTCATGAACTAGGCCACCTAGAAATAGAGGTGATCCCATTGTATCAGTTGGATGAGGAAAAGATGAGACACCACTACCTCAAGGGGTGCAATCCATACTTATAAAAATAGTCATGAGTGTTTTTAAATGATAGAAACATGTGTATAAACCTATAATCTCTAGTTGAGACTCACATGGAATGTGAAAAAATTCAAGAGAGGATAATATGAGAATAATTAAAGGACCAGATCAAACATTCTCATTGACCTAGTTTGTGCAAATATATTAATTACCATTTATTAGAACCTAAGAAGACTAACTAATATAGATCCAATCATTAATATAGTGAATTATATATTGATAACACTTTCCTAGACATTTTTCCACTACTAAATAGGCATCCATAGCTCTGACATAGTTATTTTTTATTCTACTCAAAGCCTTACTCTACTATCAGTCGAGTATCCATAGCCCTGGTAGAGGTTTCCTAAATCACCAAGAATTGAGTTTTCTTGAAATTGATTTTTCTTGAATTTTAATTTTCTTTTCTTTTCTTGTTTTCTATTTTCTCTTTCTTTCCTTAGCATCTTAACTCTAGCTTGGGAACCAATGTTGAAAATGAAAGGTAGAATTATAGATTTTTTACCTTAGATTTTCACTATAGTAGGTTTGTATAGGAAAACCTATAAACTATTAAGATTTGATTTTTATGCTTAGTTTCAAGATAATGTCTTCATTTTTGAAATAGTTTACCCAAACTTAACCCAAATTGAACAAATTCATAATGCACAAGATAGCTTGGGATTTTTAATCTAATTTAGAAATAGAATGTAATACTAAAAACTACTTAGAGTACTTAATCACTAGAATTTCATTCATGTCACTTAACTAAAGTCCCTATATTCTTCATTATTTGAATAATGGGGGATCTTACAAGTTAAAACACATGACCCAAACCAAAACACACAAGTAACAAGGATTTACAAACAACCAAAATCATTGAAATAAAATCAAACAAATCAAAAAGTAGGAAAACAATCAAGAAACAAAGAAAGAAAGGTAAAAATAAGGTATATAAAGGAAATTACTAGGTAAATGCATGACTAGATTAAAGAATTTGGATAAATGCTTATTGATAGTCAATAATATATATTCACTAGTTAGACACATGATAGGAAACACATTCACATTCAATATTTTGAGAAGATTGGTAGAACTCCTACCTAGGGGAATCATAAATTTATCCTTATGTTGACCTCTATGCTCATGAACAATATCCCAAATAGCCTTATCTATATCTTTTCTCTGCAACTTAAACAAATTTATATTATAGAATTCAATAATGTTCTTACATTAAATTTTTAAAATGAACATGGGATAGGTTTTTGATAAATACCTTTGCCCATACATTGAATTATGGTGAGGGATACGAGTGGGTGTCAACACATACTATAGTGACTTATGTATCCAAGCTAGTAGAGATATCATCCTGGTGGAATCCAATCGATGAATCTATTATTTTTTATTCCTTTACTAGTATGGATTTTTTTGTATCACCCTTGTTATTTTAATCACTCAAAAGGATTAGGAGTTATTCTTCCCATTTCAAAGAACTTATAGCTTTGTCATAGGTGCTGTAATTATGTAAGGAGTTGAATAGGATCAATGCATCTTTAGCTTTAACTTCCATTGGATTAATTCCTTCATTACTTTGACATTCATGCTTATAATTACCCATTTCTACCTTGGTTAATTCTACTATTGTTAAAATCATAGGACTGTTGAAATCCAATTCCATAGGATGTTGTAAAGGATCTAGACCTTCAAATGTAAGGACAACCTAGTTTTATTTATCTTTACACCTATATAGGTGTTTCTCTTTAGTGGTGAGGACTCTCATGACTTATTCATGTAGGTTCATGCTAATCAGATCAAAGATAAGGTTATCCTAAGGTGAGATATCTTCCTTTTTAAGCTTATTCAATTCACCTTATTTAGATGGATGACCTATTTCAATTTTAATTTCTTATTTTTCATGTTCTTCTAATGGTGAGATGAGAGTCAAATTACTTACATTAAGTTATTTACGATATTGAATCAACTTTCTAATTATAGGAACAACAAAATATGATATGAGTGTTTCAAATGCATAACATGCATCCTCTTCATCTAACTATTCTAACTATTCTATTTCTTTTTCTAACTAATTAAAAGAGGTATATAATTCTTCTTCCTAGGTGGGTAAATCACTAATATTATTTTTTTCATCCATTAGATTACTTGAAAAAACTACTACCATTTCATCAGCTGACTTAACTTTATCACTATTATTAAATACTAGTTCTTATTTACAGAATGGTACATTGTCATTCAATAACACTATTTTCACATTCATCTCACTTCTATGTCCATTATATTATCAATAAAAGCATCAATTATTGATAATATCTTGTAAAAAATGGAACTTTATTAGCAAAAGCATTAAAATATGTTTGATAACTAAAACAAGGCAACACATCCTACTGAATAAATATTGAATTAACTTAATAATACATAGTAAATAAATAGGTAGGGTTCTCATTTTACACAAGGAGGTTTTAAAAGTCATAAATTTTAATTAAGTACTCACTACTAGGGTCAAATTAGCTAATGGGATGATTTATAAGCAAGTAAGTCATAATATTATGGGTGTAAACACCTGATTATCTAAGTGAATAAAATGGGTCTACATAGTAGCCATGTGACACTAGTTGGTTTTCAATTGTGAAAACGTCTTGGTAATTTAATATTATAGATATGATAGTATACAGGGTCCTCTTAGTAAATATATTAGTTAGGGGATCTAAAATTTTAAGGTAAACTTTAATAGACACTACTTTTATTTACAGGAATGGGTCTCTCAACCTCCTATATAACTTGTGAAAGCTAATGTCTAATGCACTCATGGATTAAATGGGATCCATATGAGTTGTATCAAATTTATAATATAGGTCATGATTTATGTGCATGCTAAAATGGTTGAAAAATAAGTTTCAAAGGTCATCCATGAGTTAATACATCCATCTAGTAGGTTGAGGTACTAGTATATATATCTCTATTAATTGAACAAGGAAATAAATGATCAAAAACATATTAATGATTTATTTAAGTCATGATTATGTCATCCATGAATGCTTGAATGTGTTCTTTTACCATCCAAATCACACCATGTGTGTATTTTTGAAAAAAAACATCATGAGTTTTCAGGTAGGTCATGAGCAGAGCCTGAAATGTTCATTGGACAACTACCTACTCCAAACCAAGCAAGATTAGCCATGGGTGGATTTAAAATTTAGTTTTATAGTTTTAGAAATTGGAATGTTATTTAGGAAAAGACTATAAATCATCTATGTTTAAATTTTATATTAAAATTTTAATTATATATTTATTAGCATCCCTCCATATAGCACTAAAAATGATGACATGTCATTTGGCATGGCTTGCCAACATTAGAATTATATGGCATTAAATCCCATCCAACATCTCTTGAAATGAGTTTCACGGGTTGAGTATTACCAAAGTATTTATTTATTAGGTTGCAGTGTACTATTTTTTTTTCATTCATTATGATCTATTCTGGTTAAGGAGACTTTACTAGTGTGCGAATATATCAATATTGATTTCATTATTTTTGTCTTTTTGTCATTTAGATGGAAATGTAAGTTTATTGTTTTTTTTCATGTGGGTTTCCAATGTGTTTTAATAAGTGAAAACAAACTAGCATTTTAAATGATGTCCATGTGTTCAAAATTAGCATCAAGGTTTTGCCAAATGTGAGTGTGTTTGATTTAAAGTGTTTTCATTTCCATTTTATGCATATTCAACAATGTTTTTATGTAATGTAAATGATATTTCAATCAAAATAACATAGTAATAGTAGATTGCATTCAGAAACTAATCTAACATTAGATTAAAAAAAATGGTAAAAAAAGAAAAGGAAGAAGGGAAATAGAAATAAAAGCTTGTTATGATGAAGTAAAATCCATTCATCACAGTTTTAAGCATACACAAATTGAACACTCACTTATCCATCATGTGTTTAGCCATCAATGGGGCTAGTGTAGGAGTCTAGGGAATGAAAATGAGAATAAAAATAACACTACCACCATTTTCATGTGTATTCAAAGAGAAATAATCTCCACCACTTTTATTAACTAATAAATGTCTTTAATAGCAAAATATTTTGAATGTTTACAATTGATCTAGAAAATTTTCATGGGGATAAAATAAAGAGAGAAAAAATAAATAAATTTAGTGGTTTGTCTAATATTTCTCCAAGGAGAAACAAAGAGCCAACCCTGATAATGGGTGAAATTAGTCAATATATAGAGTCCTCTATTTGTCCATTGACCTCTATTACTATCAAAATGAGCACTCCACTTTTCATTCCTATTGCTTTCTCTGTTTGACACCAAAAAAGACCAAGAACAAACCAAATGTTTATAATTATGATCCCAAAAAATAAAAAGTTTCAAAAAAGTGTGAATAGGTTCTGATGCATACAGAATCAATAATTATTTAGGGTAGTATTTCATCTAGTATTTCAATTGATAGGGATATATATACTAATACCTCAACCTACCAGATGGATGTATTAACTCATATATGACCTTTGAAACTTATTTTTCAACCATGTTATCATGCCCATAAATCATGCCCTATACTATAAATTTGATATAACTCATATGGATCCCATTTAATCCATGAGTGCATTAAACATTAGCTTTCAGAAGTTATATAGGAGGTTGAAAGACCCATTCTTGCAAAGAAAAGTAGTGTCTATTAAGGTTTACCTTAAAATGTTAGATCCCCTAACTAATATATTTATTAAGAGGACCTTGTATAATATCATATCTATAATATTGACTTACCATGACGTTTTCACAATTGAAAAACAACTAGTGTCACATGGCTACTATGTAGACCCATTTTATTCACTTAGATAAGTAGGTGTTTACACCCATAATATTATGACTTACTTGCTTCTAAGTCATACCATTAGCTAATTTGACCCTAGTAGTGAATAATTAATTCAAATTTATGACTTGTAGAACCTCCTTGTGTAAAATGAGAACCCTACCTATTTATTGACTATGTATAATTAAGTTAATTCAATATTTATTCAGTAGGATGCGTTACCTTGTTTTAGTTATCAAGCATATTTTAATGCTTTTGCTAATAAAGTTCCATTTGTTGCATGATATTATCAATAAGTGATGCTTTTATTGATAATATAATGGACATAGAAGTGAGATGAATGTGAAAATAGTGTTATTGATTGACAATGTACCATTCTGTAAATAAGAACTAGTCTTTAATAATAGTGGTAAAGTTAAGTTAGCTGATGAAATGGTAGTAGTTTTTTCAGGTAATCTAATGGATGCAAAAAATAATATTAGTGATTTACCCACCTAGGAAGAAGAATTAGATACCTCTTTTAATTAGTTAGAAAAATAAATAGAATAATTAGAATAGTTAGATGAAGAGGATGCATGTTATGCATTTGAAACATTCATATCATATTTTGTTGTTTCTATAATTATAAATTTGATTCAATATCTTAAATAACTTAATGTAAGTAATTTGACTCTCATCTCACCATTAGAATCACATGAAAAATAATAAATTAAAATTGAAAATGAAGATATCTCACCTTAGGATACCCTTATCTTTGATCTGATTAGCATGAACCTACATGAATATGTCATGAGAGTCCTCACCACTAAAGAGAAACACCTATATACGCGGAAAGATAAAGAAAACTAGGTTGTCCTCACATTTGAAGGTCTAGATCCTTTAGAACATCCTATGGAATGGGATTTCAACAGTCCTATGATTTTAACAATAATATAATTAACCAAGGTAGATAAGGGTAATTATAAGCATTAATTCCAAAGTAATGAAGGAATTAAGCCAGTGGAAGTTAAAGATAAAGATGTATTGATCTTATTCAACTCCCTACATAATTACATCAATGATGACAAAGCTATAAGTTCTTTGAAATGGGAAGAATAGCTCTTATTCCTTTTGAGTGATTAAAATGACAAGGGTGATACCAAAAAATCCATACTAGTAAAGGAATAAAAAATAATAGATTCATCGATTGGATTCCACTAGGAAGATATCTCTACTAGGTTGGATACATGAGTCACTCTAGTATGTGTTGACACCCACTCGTATCCCTCACCATAATTCAATGTATGGGCAAAGGTATTTATCAAAAGCCTATCCCATGTTCATTTTCAAAATTTAATGTAAGAACATTGTTGAATTATGTAATATAAATTTGTGTAAGTTGGAGAGAAATGATATAGATAAGGCTATTTTGGATAGTGTTCATGAGCATAGAGGTCAACATAAGAATAAATTTATGATTCCCCTAGGTAGGAGTTCTACCAATTTTCTCAAAAAATTGAATGTGAATGTGTTTCATATCATGTGTCTAACTAGTGAAGATATCTTATTGATTATCAGTAAGCATTTATCCAAATTCTTTATTCTAGTCATGCATTTACCTAGTAATTTCCTTTGTATACCTTATTTTTACCTTTCTTTCTTTGTTTCTTGATTGTTTTCCTACTTTTTAATTTGTTTGATTTTATTTCAATGCTTTTGGTTGTTTTTCCATCCCTGTTGCTTGTGTTTTTTGGTTTGGCTCATGTGTTTTACCTTGTAAGATCCCCCATTATTTAAATAATGAAAAATATAAGGACTTTAGTTAAGTGACATGAATGAAATTCTGGTGATTAAGTACTCTAAATAGTTTTTAGTGTTACATTTTTTTCTAAATCAGTTTCAAAATCCTAAGCTATCTTGTGCATTATGAATTTGTTCAGTTTGGGTTAAGTTTGGGTAAATTATTTCAACAATGAAGACATTATCTTGAAACTAAGCATAAAAATCAAATCTTAATAGTTTATAGGTTTTCCTATGCAAACCCACTATAGTGAAAATCTAAGGTAAAAAATCTATAATTCTACCTTTCATTTGCCACATTGGTTCCCAACCTAGAGTTAAGATGCTAAGAAAAGAAAGATAAAATAGAAAACAAGAAAAGAAAAGAAAATTCAAATTTAAGAAAAATCGATTTCAAGAAAACTCAATTATTGGTGATTTAGGAAACCTCTACCAGGATAAGGATGCTCGACTGATAGTAGAGTAAGGCTTTGAGTAGGATCAAAAATAACTATGTCAGAGCTATGGATGCATATCTAGTAGTGGAATAATGTCTAGGAAAGTGTTATCAATATATAATTCACTATATTAATGATTGGATCTATATTAGATAGTCTTCTTAGGTTATAATAAATGGTAATTAATAGATTTTCACAAACTGGGTCAATGAAAATGTTTGATTTGGCCCTTTAATTGTTCTCATATTATCCTCTCTTGAATTTGTTCACATTCCATGTGAGTCTCAACTAGAGATTATAGGTTTGTACACATGTTTCTATCATTTCAAAACACTCATGAGTATTTTTATAAGTATGGATTACACCCCTTGAGGTAGTAGTGTTTCATCTTTTCCTCATCCAACTGATACAATGGGATCACCTCTATGTGTAGGTGGCTTAGTTCATGAGGTGAACCTCTAGTTTATGGGGTTAGCTCCCTCGATGCATAAATTATGGATCAAATACTAAGCCTACATGTTTTGACAATGAAAAGAGATAGAATGAAAACATGAAATGAAACTGATTCTACAAGAGGTGATGTAATGATATGATGTATCCACACTATTTGACTTAAACAACACTAATGAGTAATACAAGGACTAGTAACTGAACCATTATCTCCAAAGTCTTGTAAGCATTAGTGTTTGACATAGACGTTGTCTTAGATGATCAAAAATTAAGGGTTATGAACAAAAAGTATTATTTAAAACATTTACAAATTAAATTCCACTACAAGATTAACCATTAACACCTTAACACACTTGTGACCTACATAGACAAATGTACTACTATCTAGGTGAGGAAAAGGCCTAAAAAAAGAGAGAAACCTACCACTTATGAAAAAAAATTAGCATAAAACACACTAAACCAATATAGAGAATATGAAATAGTCCATATGCTAGTTCAAGAGGTTATAAATTAAAAATTTGGGAAAAATTCCTCCATACCCAATAAAGGGATAAGTACAATGTTCTGAGAGCCATAAATTATAGAGCATGAGCAAGAGAGGGAAGATAATTTGGTGTAGAGAAGGCATGGAGAGGTCATGAATGACCATAATTCACTCAATTAATAATTACAACATCCATAATAGTTGCATGATCTCTCCATGTGTTATCTTGGACTAATTGATGTCCTTCAATGAGTGTGTAGTATAAAATGGTTTAAAGCAGGATAAGTTAGCTTTGGCTGATTACGTGATAAAAATTAACATGCCAATTTGGTTAATCACTTCTTTTCTTGGTATTTAAAATTGTGGCATTATGGTCTAGTTGGCCTCCATGGATCATTAAGTACCTTACCTTCTCCTTATGCATGTTGACCAGGCTTAAAACTATGTAGTCCTCCATAATGGTCATGATGTATGATTTATTTAGTCAATGTATAAATTAAAAGTGTGTTTATTTCCCTCCATTTACTCACTCAATATCCTCCCATGACAAAAACATCTTTTATTGTTTCCAAAATAGGCCTACTAGACAAATAGGCCTAGATGTTTGATGGTAGCTCTCTAGAGTGATCGTAAGACCTACATAGGAGATAATTAAAGCTATAATAAACATGTTTAGGACCTAAGGAATGCATGTTTTTATAAACTTAGGTCATTCATATTTTTGGTGATATCTCAAGGTGATCTTGTTTCTTCATCAAAAGCACACCTAAAACTACCTCCTTCATGTAGACCTATACGAGTAATCTCAGGGGTAAATAAGTGGATTTTATGGATTAAAAGATGTACATCCATCCAAATAAATTTATAAAATGGTATTCATCATATTAACATACTTTTTAATTCTTATTTAAATTCTTCCTCATCCCTTACTTTTTCCTCAAACTTTTCTTCTACTTCCTCTTTAATCTCTTCTTCTGCTTCCTCCTTAAAATCTTCTTCTTATTCCACTTATTTTTAAACTTCATTACCTTTTTCTTCTTATTCATTTTTTGCTATTGAAGGAAATTGTAGAAAATATACCCAACATAGATTTGGACTATTTATATTGAGGAAATTTGGGAATATTAATTTAATTGGATAGTGTTGGGTAATTAATTTTGGATTTCCCTTTTGGTATTCTACAAATATTTTTATTACCATGTTAAATAGAAAATTATGCACATTTATCCTAATACCATGCCTCAGATTATTTAAGTAATTTAAGTGGGTTCCATACAACATAAAATATCTTCCTATATAGTTAAAATATATTACAATAAATATAGTTACTATAACCCATACCTTGGGTAATGATAGTCAATTGGTGCCTTACTTGGAAGATGTTACACACTTATTTACTTGGTAAAATATTTGCCTTTCTATTGCTATGTCAAAATTTTATTTCCAAAAATATCCATCATGGGGTAACCCAATTACCCTTCTGATCAGTGTCTCTATTATCTTATTTGTAGATATTTTATAGTAGACAAATTTTTATCTAGTGAACTGTATAATTCCTTAGCTATACTCTAGTCAAAATTGGTTAATTTATTAAAATCATCAACCACCTTGCATTTTTAAAGATTGTCATGACATCTAGATAGTGTAGCAAAGGTGTAACACTTAAAATTTCATGTATTACATAGTCACCACCCATGATTACTGAGCTATTTGAATTAAGTTATTGAATTAAAATTTTATCAAGCAAAAATATCAATGTACCTACTAGACTTAGGTGGGAAAAAAGGATGGTGCAGGGTTTTAGGAATGTTTGCCTTTTAAAGTATTAAATATTGACATGTCATAACTCGAGGCATTTTTTTCAAGATTGGATTTATCATTATGTAAACTACCCCCTTCCCCAACTACTACATCACTCATCCTTGAGTGATGTAAGATCATGACATGTGAGATAAATTGGATGGGAGGAATGGAAATGTGATCTTTTGGAAATGGGAAGGATGTGTCATCTTTTTATGGAAAAGATAAGTAAAAAGGATTGATACAAGGGTTAATATATCAATAATTACATGATTAAATCATAATGATATCATAATTACTATATACAAATAATTATTAAAATAAATTATTTATAAAAAGGTAGCACAAAAACCTTTAGTCATCATGATTAGTTATTTTGTGCATAGTTTTCAAGAGTAATCATAGATGATGTCATTATACCACCATGGAATGAGTATGTGGGTGATAAAGATATCATGGATTGTAGAAATGGAAATTACTATAGATAATAATTAAATATGGAGGATGATGGTGACTAGTTGAAGGTGGCTTCAAGTGTCTAAGGAAGATAGATGGTGCACTGTTATGGTCCAATGTAGTGTATCTACAATAAGTAAGATAGAAATCCTAAGGAGTGTAACATGCATAATGTGCATGGAGTGACAAAAAAACTAGCTTATGTGTTTACTAAATCCTAGGAGAAATAGGCATACATTCCTATAGGAATTTGTAACAATTGGGCCCATAGATGTACTTACTGTCCTTGCTTGAAGTGAGCATTTTGGAACATGATTATGTAATGACTACACAAATAATTCTTGTCAATATGTCAGTAGATACAAGAAATATATTTTGAAACCTACTGTAATAATAGTTAGGAGGCCATATTATGTTGGAGTATATTGATTTGTATCCTATAGTAATATAAATTGATCCTATAGTGACAATATTTGATCCTATAGTAATAGAAATGAAGCCTGTAGCAACAAGAATTATTACTATAACATCCATAATAGTTGTGTAAGATTTATGAGGAAAATTAAATTTTTATTGATTTAGAGTCATCTTTTTTTTCTTAGAGTGAGTAAGCTGATTTTACCTCAAAGGTTATTTAATACAAATGTTAGTCAACCAAAAAATTGGTATTTTTGACTAAAATCCATTAAAAAGTGCCCAAAGTTTTTAATTGTTTATTTTCTTTAATGTTTTTTGGATCTCACCAATTGGCCAGGGATAATAAATCACTCAAAATTTTATTCATCTTATACCTCACCATATTACATGGTGGTAATTTATATAGAAACCTAGTTTCTTCCTAGCATGGGGTAAAGAAGGGTTAAAATAAATACCCTCCTAATACTGGAACAATGCCATTCTAATTCTAAAAGAGAGAGAGGGTTGAAGTTCATCGATAAGTTATAAAGTGAAAGCTTTTTTAGACAAAATATTCATGTAAAATTTGATTCAATGACCATTAATTAGTAGACAGAAGTGAATTGGGTTAATAGTTTGTAATTTAGTAGCTCCATTATTAAAAAATTTCTCTACTTCATATGGCCCAAGCCATCTACTTTGGAGATTACCTTATGATCTTTGTATTTTTAATCAAAGAGTAAATCCCAGTCCCTTAGTTGAAATGCTTGAGTCTTGATGTGTTTATCATGCCATCCAATTTATTATTGCTACATAACTTCAATATGATGGAGGGCCTCCTTTCAAAGTTCATCTCGTCCTAATTCAACTAGAGGATTCTATCTTATTGAGCTTGTGATAGGTCTAGTCCCAATTCAACTATTGTTCTTAATTTTTATGTTTAAAATCAATTGGGAAAAGAGTCTTCTTACCATAGAATGACTCATAAGGGGTGAATATAGTTGTGTTTTTACATGTAATCCTATAAGCAAATATGATTTCATGAAGATGAGTTTCCCAATTTTTCCTATGCACATTGACTATCTTAGTAAGAATATTTCTAATTTCATGTTTTTTAAATTCCACATGTATATTAGATTAAGGGTAGTAGGGAGTGGACTTATTTCATACTCTTTGACTAAAGAAGCCATGACATCTGATGTAAACTATGGTCTTTGATCTATGAAAATTTCTCTTAGTGCCCCATATCAAGTGAATATTTCCTCTTACATAAATTCTAACAACTTTTCATCTCTAGCATGAGTTAAGGCTTTCACCTTAGCCTAGTTAGTCACATAATTAGTAAAAACCAAGATGTACTCCTTGTTATTAGATTTAGGATATATAGGGCTTGTAAAATTAACTCTTCACTTATCAAAATGCTCTAGAATGAGTGGAGGTTATAATGGCATCTCATCTGAACATGTGGGTTTGCCCATACATTGGCATGGATCACACTTACAGGTATACATCATGAAATCCTTATGCAGTGTAGGCTAATAGTATCCAATAATGAGGATATTAACAATAGTTATTTTGGTAGAAAAATGACCCCCATAGGGTTCATCATGATAGGACTTGAGGATGTCAAAGACCTATCCTCTAAGATACATATCCTCATAATTGAAAGTGGTCTAGTAACAAATATATAGTTTGAGATCCATCAATAATATCTAATTTTTTGGATCATCACTTTTACCTCAGTGAAAAATGATGTGGAAGAGATCCTCTAGCTAAATACTTCTAAATACATGCAAACCAATGTGTTTTAGTGGTCATTGCAAAGATATGTTCATCTAGAAAATAATCATCAATAATAGAGATTTGTTCATTATATTGTAACTGAGATAAAAATTCTACCACTACATTTTATTTACTTGGTCTATCCAAAATGGTGATGTTAAATTCCTACAACAAAAGAGACCATCTAATTTATCTACCTATTACAATAAGCCTATTCATTAAATATTGATTGCTACATGATCAATGCGAATGAAGACTTGATATCCAATAATGTAGTATTTAAATTTTATAATGGCATAAATGATATAAATAATCTCTTTCTTTTTTAATATGTATTTGAATTTATCCTCTTAGAAATTCTTAATAATGAATTGTATGGCATAGCTCAAAGATTCCTCTTTTTGCCCAAGGACATCCTAGTATAGTATTTAATACATTTGTATGGGTGTGGAAAGGATCCAATTAGGTCCTATGAGTATAGGAGTTAATTTGAGTAAATATTTGAGTTCCTAAAAGTTTGTTTAATATTCATTAGTCTAAAAATAATTAACATCTTTGTAAAGCAAAATAGATAATGGTGTTGCCTTTTGGCTAAAATTATTGATGAATTTATTATAATAGCCAACATGTCCTAGAAAAATTCTAACACATCTTAGCTTATGTGGTGTGGGTATGTCTTTGATTATGATAATCTTAGTAGGGTCTATTTTTATGCTTTCAAGTGGAATGTTATGTCCTAAAACAATTCCCTCAATCATTATCATGTAGTAGTTTTCATGGCTTAAGGATAATTGGTAATCTTGGCATTATTGAAGGACTTTATCAATGTGTTTAAGAGATTATTCATATGTTTATCTATAGACTATAAATTCATACACATATATTTATACACATTCATGTGATAGGCCAGAAAATATGCTTAGAAAAACCCTTGAAAAAGTGGTTGGATCATTACATAGACCAAATGACAATACTACATATGCATAAGTATGATAGGGACAAGTGAAATTAGTTTTCACTTGTCCTGAGTGATATATTTATTTGATTATATCTGCTATATCCATAAAGTAAGGAAATAACCTCTTCCCTACTAATGTATCTAATACTTGATAAATGAATGGGGAAAGTGGTCCTTCCTTGTGGCTATATTTAGTTCCTCGTAATCTATGTAAATCCACCAATTTCCTCCCTTCTTTGATACAGTCACTAGGACTAAAACCCATTGACTATTAGATTGGGTATATGAGTTATGCAGCTAAAATTTTATGCAATTCATTTTTAACTATGTCTTTGATTACAAGGTTCATTCTTTGTCGAGGTTGGTGAATGGGATTCCATTCTTGTTTGATATAGATTGATGCATAAAAAATTTTAGAGGTGTTCCTCTCATATCATGATAGTCCCAATATAATGTTGTTTTATACTTTTGAAGCATTTTAAGTAACTTGGTTTCTTGTTGGATTGTCTATTGTCTATTGATATTGACAGTTTTATCTAGAAATATATCCACTTATTTGGATAGATCCATCATGGTTTCTATGTTTTCTATCAATGAGGCAAGGGTTTATATAATGTTCTAATATCATTTATAGAATTATATATTCCTATTTTAGGAAAGACATTTTCAATAGGGTAGGGTGTGCATTTTAACATATCATGTGCTACAAGATCCTCTTGATAGGTGTTTTTAGGATGTTGGAAAGAATAGTGCCCTATTGATTTTTAATGATATACTTTAGTCAATTGTACATAATTTGTCTACATAGACTATTCCTTTATCTATTTCATATACTTAAAGTGAGTGTCCCTCCTCTAAAGATGGTTTGGATGGTGGGTATAAGACTAGTTTCTTTGTATCATTACCATTTGAGATTAGTATATTCCCATACTTGAAGCCAATGAATGCATTGGTTATGGCCAACCATGGTCTTCCTAATATAAGAGTATAACCTCATAAGCTAGTAGTAGGCTATATGATTATGAAGTTATCTAGATACTACCATGAATCCATAGTAATGATGATGTCTTCCATGATCCATTATAGTTTAATAGTGGATCTGTCAACCATTTACAAGATAATAGGTGTTGGGCATATATGTGTAAGTCATAATTTATACATTGTTGTTATAGTTATAATGTGGATCCCAAGTCAATGGATTTAGATACTAACATTGAATACATACCATATTAGATCAATATATTTTAGGGGGACTATGTTACCCAACATAATGTTTGTAAGTTTGCTAAGGACTTGGACTATTTTGGGGTCCTTTATTTTCCTACCTAGTTTTTCTAAGCATAATTATCTGATAACCTTAGTGTATATAGGTACATCCTTAATATATTAAAAGAGTTGAATATATACACACATGATTTCTAGCTCTAATTCAGGGCATGGAATCTTTAGTATCTTAGGATAAAAAGGATGATCAGGTTATTTTCATTTTTCTGATAGACCTTGCTTAGGAGTGGTAGTGGTTTTAAGTGGATGAGTATTAGCATGATCATATAAGGTTTATTCAACTGGTTCAATGATCGTGGGTGAGGTGGGTTGTGTAGTAAGAATGCATATTGAGAAAAGATGCACTTCATTAATATCCAAGATATATATTATATATATTTTTATTTTAGTGGTTTATGTTGGATAAACTAACTCATTAGAGGGGTTTAGTAAAGGATGGATATGTAATTATGTTGTCCTATAATATGTTTGAGTATTTGGAATTAAGTCTTTTTATTTATGTTGTTACAAATATTGCTACTATAGGAATATAATATTGTTATTATCCTGAGATTAGATAATTATCTATGATTATTTATATGGTTATGAAGGATAAGACCATTATTTATTGTAGGATGGAAAAAACTACT
Organism: Torreya grandis; assembly: GCA_037957365.1. NCBI lineage: Eukaryota > Viridiplantae > Streptophyta > Pinopsida > Cupressales > Taxaceae > Torreya > Torreya grandis. Next base: position 2,581,954 of record JARHVA010002316.1, on the reverse strand, counting down.
TATGAGACTACTTCCAAGTGTTTGTGTTTTTGGTGGGCTTCCAATTATATGGTTGTGACCAATTTTAGGTCTAGGGTTGCATATAATACTAAAAGGATGGTCCATAATTATGAGTAGATAAAAAATAAGAATTTAAAATTGCTAAGTTTGGTGGCACACATGTTTTATATGGCGCAAGTGTCCATTATCTCTTTTGAGATAGATATAAGATTTGGTCTCCTTCTCCACAAATCACATATAATTAAACTATTTTAGGATCCTCCTTTGTGATGTTATCTACCTTTACTTAGATAAAATGACATTTGAAATCTAATTTATTTTTTTACTAGTTTGGATAGTAAACCATTAAGGCTTGCTCTATTTCTTATTGATTATTCCTTGTATGTAACATATCCATCTGAGTATCCATATGAATAATGATTTATTTCTTCATATCTTATAGTAAATTACTTAAATTTATTTTTAGATTCTATTTTTAGAAAATTAAGGAAGTATCTTACTATGATAATTTTTATTCATGGCTGATATTGAGTACTTTTTATCTATAATTATCAAATCATCAAATCATAATGTTGAAACATCACCCATAGTCATTAACTCTATTACTTCGAATAAATATTCTCTTAGTCCTTTCAATAATACCCATTTGATGGATTACATATCCATTATAGTCTACTTGGATTTTTGAAGTCTTAACATGAATCTTTCAATGTGATCCTCTAATGATTCATCTTCCTCCTGTGTTAGCTAGAAGATGTTATCCCTTCTATAGTTTCTTCCTCAATAATAATCTTGATATTTGGATAGAAACTTCTCTTTCATTTCCTCCCAAGTATAAATTTCATCTTTTAAAAGCCCCATGAACCATCTAAGAGATGAATCTTTGAGTGTTATTGTAAAAACCTTTAGTTTCTGATTATCTTGGTCATAGTCATAGTTATGGCATAAGATGACAAAATCAAAGAGGAATGTATTCAGGTCTTCACTTAGCTTTCCTATAAATGTATGGAGGGAAAAATAAAGAATATTTTTCATAGGTGCATTTACTCTAGGGTCATATATGGGGATTTCAAAAAACTTATACTCATTGGCAATGTTTTCTTCTTGATGGTCTCCCATGAATATTATTTTTGTTAATAGGCTAGAAGTTTCAACTACGTAGTCTTAAAATGTGTTGTCAATTATTATGATCCCTAAGGTATAGTAAATTAATATATTGGATTGTTCTTGAGGGATATAACTTATTATATATAATGGTGAAGGAGTAGAAGATCTTGAGGATTCAAAATTTAGTTCAATAAAGAGCCTACCTAATCTAGTAGATTCTATCAGCTTGGTGTCTTTTCTAGGACCTAGAAGGGCTCTAAATTCTTCCTTGGCAAGGAATTTGTGTGAGGATGAAGGAAATGAATTATATATTTATGAGTATGAGGCAATAGGGTGGGAATTTATAAATATAATATATAGGGATCATTTTCTAGGGGCATGAACCTCTTCTTCTTCTTCAAAAATTCTAACTTATGCTACCAACCTAGCCAATAATTACTCTTTTTTAGCTCTTCTATTGACATAATATTTTAAAAAAATTCCTTGTATTCCTTAGCTATAGTGGGTTGTAGTTTTTATCCTTTGGTAGGGGTTAATTATCTAGGCAAGAATCCTCCTAGATGATCTTATTCTCTTTACATTTAAATCAATCACCTTTATTATTTTCTTTTATTCCCTACTTGCATAAGGTTAGTATGGCTTGATTTTTTTTTTTTTTTAATTCATCTATTTTAATATCTATAGAAATAAAAACCTTGATCTATAAATTAGGAAACTTTTAAGATGTAAAGTATTAATATTTTAATCTATGAATTCAATAAATATTAAAACTATAAATTAAAAATAAAAATAGAAAAATATAATTTCCAAGATTAAATATTTCTAGTGTGTGACACCCTTCTTTAGCAATAACACAAAAATGACAAGAAGTAATTCTACCTTCTACTTAATTTTAATGATGTGTACAACCTAAGCCACATGTTTTTGGATAGCTATTAATGACCTAAAGAAACTATTAATTAAGTATTAACCCAGGGGTGTAAGCTTGACAATATGACTTAACTATATGTGAACATCAAATATATTTGTTTGAGTCTTGTTGGAATTATGAAAAGTAATTACATAAACCAAAGGTGATTCTAAAAGATATAAACTTGTAGAAGATAAATCGATTGAATAAAATAATTAAATTGGAAGATTACCTAAGACTATTATGAATCACACAAATTAAATGCACTCACACACAAAATATTAACACATAATTATATAAAATAAATAAATTACTTAGTTATAATAATGAGTTGGATATCTACTAAAAGTCTTCCTAGGGAGCCCTCCTCTCTCACCCTTGGGATTTAGTCTTTCTCTTAACGGAAAACATAATTAACTCATAATGATATCTTCATTAAATCATGTAGTAAATAAAGATTGTTACAACAGATTGAAATAACTCTTGCTAGATTGCTTGCTATGTTCTAAACACTCTTAATATCAAAAAAAAATCTAATTAATTTCCACATCTCTTCCATATTATATTAATATCAAAAATGGTGGTTTACATTTATGGCCTAACTAGGAATACAAACAAAACATTGTTTTAATGAGATTGTTTGGCTGTAGGAACATAATGTGGTTTTCAAGGTTTAAACTTTGCCCAATATAAGTCATTGATTATATTAAGTTATTTACAACCAAATTAGGTTAGACATACATTAATATAATTATTATTACAATCAAATCATATTGTTACAAACTACAAGAGTTGATAGGTAGTGGCAACTTCAGTAGTTTTAACTTTATTTATTTTTTAGAATTACAGGCTTTTGATATGTTGTTAACTATTGTGGTATATTTAACTGATAATTATATGATATCCATGTTAATTTTATGTCCTCTCATTGTTTTAAGATATGATAACATAGGATACTTTAGCTATAGGATGTGTTGAATAGATTCCTTCAACTTTAGGATGTATTGACTCATGTTGTTTCAAAGAATATTATTATTTTGCCTTTAAAGTTTCTCAGATAAATATTATATGAAATAATCATATAAAAAAATATAATCATAATTAATCGAATCAAAAAACAAAATATCACTACTCTATGATATATATATATATATATATATATATATATATATATATATATATATATATATCATGTATTAGACTTGTTTTGAGTAGGAATATACAAGGGATAATGGTAAAAAAACACATATTAGGAGAGGTTATGGGTAAGCAATAGGTTTTTAAAACATGCTATTTATAGGGATCATCACATATTATGATTATCATTGATGCAATGGTCATTATACAAAAAAATGTTTTAAACTCAAGCATCTCATTTAGAATCTTATATAAAATAATTTCATTAAGGTATACACCCTTAGAAAATAAATAAAACCTCAAAAAAATAAAAATGCTACACTAAATATTTTTAGTGATAAATTTCCTAATAATGATACCAACAAGGACACTTAAAATGTGCATCATAATTATAATTGTTATCCAGCTCCTACATAATATTATCACCCTTTAGATTGTATTATTGATATAATTAATCCAAATATTACATAACATCTTATAATTATTTTTTATGAAACTAAAATAGATGATGATGGTTTTGATTTTCATGTTTTGTCTATAATATCTCATATTGATCAACAACCTATTAATAGTGTGATAACTGATAATAGATCATGCAAAAATTTATTTAGAATTACCTCGATTCATTCATTAGGTTACACACAAAGTGACATACAAAAAAATTCTAAAAGTGTTAAGACTTTCAATGGTATGAAACAATCCACTTTGGTCCATATTATGTTACCTCTTTAAGTGTGCCCTTTTATACTCATCAATCCCTTTTTTTAACCACAAAATGCAATTTTTCATATTATATTGAGGTGTCCATGGTTTCAAAACAAATTGTACATTTTACAATTTATATATGTATGAAATATAATTATTGAATTAAATTTGTTAATATCTGAGGGATAAAGTATGAGCATCTTATACATTTCATGACACCTCCTCTCCCTACCCCCCATCACAATTTAATGATGCATAAAAGAATAATCAAATCATGATGTTAAAATCTAAGAAAAATATTATGACTAAATAGGTTAAAATATACAAGTGAAAATGAATAAAAAACAATTTTATATAAATAATTTCCTTTGTAACAATCACACACACTTGAAGCTTCTCCTAAGAATGGATATCAAGAGGTCAAATAATTGAAACAATTGTATACATCATATTATGAGATTTTAGGTGGTCCTACATCTCCTAGATCCAAGTCTCTTACTCAATATCACATGAATGGTCTTTTAGATAGCTTTACCACTAAATATGATACATGTTCTAATTTTAATATTGGCACACTAGACACTTTTCACTTAACTAAGGTAATAAAGTTAGTAATCATTACCAACTATGTCAATTCTGATCTTGATGAAATAATTTGATAACTTGTATATTGGTCAACTAAAAATTTACTCAAGTAAAATTCAAAAACTAAAAAATTCTAATTGTATTCCATTTTTAATTTTTGGCATCTTCTTCCATTTGTTTCATTTTAAGGTTGTTTGATCCTATTAGAGTATGTATTTCATGTACATTTTCTCACATTTGATAGTGTATTATCTAGTTATTTTATATTTTAGCGAGTTTATCCTATGTGAGGGTTTATCCCACATTAGCTTGTTTAGCTAGTTTAGTATTCACCTTGACTATATAAGAAAGTGCCTTACATTGTATTAGTATGCTTCATTATGCTTTCTTTATGAATTATATATGATCTACCTTATTTTTTCATATCATATCTACAACTTATTTTTTGATGTTTTGTTTGCAAAACTTTAGATTATTAGTTTGGAATGATTTTACCATTCCTAACATGGTATCAGAACCCTAAAGAAGTTGTAACCATCCATTAATTTGTAAGCTTTCAATTTAGATAATTTTATTTCACTTCCCTCTTGTCATGAGGAAGCATAGAAGATAGGTGTACGAGGATATATTAGTGTCATTTTAAAGAATTCTTGAAGATTTTGAATTTTTTCTTTGTTTTAAAATCTATTTTTTTTCAAAATTCATGTGGAAAATATACTTCACCTAAAATCATCAAAGACCTTTTGAATATTTTGTTGTTTTTAAAGATTTTTTTTGCTTTTGAAGTAGTGAAAGAGGTAAAGGAAGATAGTGTGGAAAGGAATTGAGTCTATATATCTAAGAAAGAAGGGGGTGTTGCAATTCATTACATTTTTTAGTTATTTTTTATATCTATTTTTTTGTTGAGAGATATGCATTTTAAATCAATCTTGGCATCTTCTTTGGGAAAAATGCTATTTTTTACCTAAGAAGCATTGAATTCTATGAAGGAATTTTAACTTGAAAAACATTGACCTTTTGTTAAATTTTAGTTTGAAGATAAGCATTAAGATCTCATAACGAGTTGGGTTTTACCAAATTCATCTTCATATCTACCTACATTTACTTGTGTTGGATCTACCTATCTGCTATAAAACCACCAAAGCTTGGCATTAAAATTATTTGCTTCTATGTTGAAAAGTTTCAAATTTGTTTGCACTTAGAATTTAAGAGAGAAGCATTGAATGATTTAAGAGTTTGGAAATTTTTCAAAAGACATTAGATCTGATTTGGGTTTGGCTGAGTCAAAGGCATCTTAGAGCTAGTTGGGGCATCCTTTCTACATTGGTACCATCTTTTATTTCCAATATTTGATCAAATTTGAAGAAAAATTGACACTAGATTTTTTTCACTAATCTAGATCTACTTGTTTGCATATTTTTGGAAGGATCTAGAGCAAAGATAATAGTATTTTTCATATTCCCTCACAAAATAGCCTCTACATTCAATTTTTTACTTTTTAAAGATGATTTTTCACCTCAAGTGAAAGCATAATTTGCTTGCACAAGCATAACATTAACCAAAAGGATCATTTTTGACATTAGTTAGCATTTCTAAGTCTATGGTTCAATTCTAGTTACAATGAGTGGTTAGATGACTATGTTCTTTTCTGATTTGGTCTTAATAACTAGTTTGTAGTGTTTTTAAATTATTTTGACCCATTTTATGGAAAATTATAATGCTTGTAACTTTTGAACCATAACTCAGATTTGAGTTCTATTTTTTTAAGTACATTTTTTTATTCTTTATCCATTGGTGTCATTAAATTTTAAAAATACACTATTTTTATAAAGTGTCAAATTGGGGGTCCTATAATACAATATTTTGGGGGGTTATCTCGATGCTTATTTTGTGCATCCTTTGTATTTTTTTTATCTTGGTATTAGTTAACATGGCTTCTACTTTTGGTGTTGACCATTGTGAGCCTTTGACTACACATAGTTATCACACATGGAGATCTTGAATGGAAATAATCATAAAGTGAAAAGGTTTATGGTCCCTAATTAATGAAACACAACCACAATTTACAAGTGAATTTTAAAAATTCTAGCATCAATGTAAGTTTGAAGAATGTATGAGCTTGATTGGGTGATATGTGAATGATATTATTCTATTTCATTTTGATGGGTGTGATTCTCCATTAAAAATATGGACTGAGTTAAAGGGTTTGTTTGATAAAGTAGATCACTTGAGAGTGATTCAAATTGAATTGGATATTACTTCACTAAATCCATATGAATTTTCCTCCATTATAGACTACCTCACTAAGTTCAAGCATTTATTGACATAGTTAAAGGGGAGCAGATGAGATAAAAAGGATGAAAAGTGTGTATACTTGATCAATCTTAGAATATATCTTTGCTCCTTAAATTTGATCAAAAAGATCATTTATTTGAGGTATTGGATAGCTATTATTAATGGTTTCTCAATTCAACCTTTGATAATCAGTGCAAATCTAAAGAGTTCCATCCTTCTTCTTAGTGAAGACAATTAGTTCACCCCATGGTGACACACTTGGTCTGATCGACCCTTTGGATAAAAATTCCTAAAGTTGTGACTTTAATTCTATTAATTCAATGGTTATAATTTTATATATATCCTTATAGTAAGGTTATGATATTGGTTTGATATCAATAGAGAATTAAAACTCCCATTTAAGAAGTAATCCTAAAAATTCCTAAAGAAAAACATCATGAAAATTCCTAAGGATAATATTTAGTTTATGGTTCCTTAGTTTCCTCCATTTAATTTATATTAACAATAAATTCTTGGCATCCTTTACCTTGGGCCTTCTTGAGTTACATTATAAAAATCTACCTAATCCTTAACTCCCTTTACTCACCCTGAATTAGTGTCTAATTTCTAGAATCAATGAGAAACTCAACCTTTTTTAAGTAATAGTCAACCCTAGCCTTAAGCTCTATAAGCTATTTGAATCCTAAGATCACATCATATGACCCTAGTGGTTCTACATAAAGATACACAACCATTGTGAATTTTTACAACCTAATTTTTGATTCTACCAAACACTCATAAACCTAGACTTTAAAATCATTCCCATATTGTAATGACCATAAATTTACAATTATATCAGCTTTCCTAGATAATTTAATTTGAATTTTAGGAGCTATAAACAATTTTTAAGTCCATGTATCTATCAAAATGGAAACTAGATGTTTCTGACATTTCTATGAATGAAGCTTGAAATTCAACTTGTTAATTATCAACCATTTCATAAATACATTGCTAAAAATTTCCTTGCTAAGGGGTAAAACATTTGTTCCTCAACTTATCTTGGGTACATTCACACACAAAATGGTCACCTGCACAGATGAAACAACCTCTTGGTGGTCCCTTCCTATGAGACTATTGGTTACCCTTAAAACATCCTTTGGAACCATTACCTAGTTTATTGTTACTTGAACCACTATTGAATTTAGTATTTTAATTCTTGAACTAAATCTTGGAGTCTCCACTCCTTTGCTTCCAATTCTTCTTCTTGAAATTTAGTTTAAAATTTTCAAACTTTTTCTTAAACTTGTCCCTGACCTGAGCAAGAGATTTTAACTTTTTATACTACTTGACAACTTTATCAAAGACTTGGTCCATGATATATGGACCATGAATATCCACTTCTCAACCAATTTGGGGTTTTAATCCCATGATGAACTTACTGATATTGAACCTCTCATCTTCTTGATACTAAGGTACACATTTCAAAAGTTTGGTAAACTTTTCTTAATAATCATTAACCAATAAGTCTCCTTATTTTATATTTTGAAAATTTGTCAACTTCTAGTCAAAATATAACTATCAAAGCCACTATTACCTAAATAGTGTTATAAATTACTCCCAAGTATTAGTGGTTGATTTCATATTCATTTCTAACAACTTGTTGGCCCAACACATAGTTACTTCTCCAACCAACTGATAAGTTCTATAAATGGCTTTGGTGACCTCAAAGTAGTTTCAAATATTGAAATATTTATCCATTTCAATCAACCATGCTTTATCTCCATATCCCATAATGTTTCTACCAGATTTAGGTGGATTCACCTTTTTTCATATCCCTTGCCAATTATATGGCTACACGTGCTCTCACGTCTTGAGGCACTTCCTCATGTCTCTTCTCTTAAGGAATTTCCTACTTAGCAAGATGATCTTTAAGATCATCTTGATGGTATTCTTCCTCATGTCCATGAATTTACTATTCTATGTCTATGATTCCATCCCTAGTCTAATTCATGTTTACAAGAATCTAATCTAACTTTGCTACTTATTCAGTGGCTAATTATTTAGGATAAAATGAAGGGTTATTGTAATTAACATTCTAAGGAACCTCACTAGATGATCTTGATTGCACCATTATTATTTATTATATCATAAGAATACTAAAAAAATAGTGGGCTCATTAAGTCCTAGATTTCAATCCACAACTTTGATACCATAATATAACATCTTCTTAGGGATTTACTAGAACAATGCATTAATTTTTTTTTTTAAATATTTACTCAGCACTTATTATTTCATTATATTACACCATTATAATATAATTAGTCATATTCAACATAATTACTAGGCATATTAAACATAAGTAAACATGTAACAACTACATTTACTAACCACTAGAAAATTATGTAAATAATCATAGCTGCATAAGGAAAGTAATCATATTAAAATCCAACCATCACTAGTATAATAATATATACATTCCTATAAATGTAAAATAATAAATTAATTACTTTTCCAACATGAATGATGCCTTAATATAAGTACAATAATAGATACAATTCTCCATGTAGCTCGAGTCACACAAACTCCTGTATCTCTAATAATCTCAAGTGTAGTCTCCAAGTAAGTACTATAATGGGGAGGGAGAGCATTATACAAGTGCTTTTACACACCAATAATGAACCATAGATCCCCCACACAATCCCTCAAATAGGGAATGGTCCTCCCTTAATAAACGGGTAGATAGTAATATTATAGGAATCCAAAGAGACATGTTAGTACCTGTGTGCTGTAATAATTTTACTACATGATGTGCACCATAAATAAATACATTGTAACATGGTATCACATAAGCATGTAAATCATATATATGAAATGATAATGTATATATAATCATTACTTTGTCCAAAGATTTCAAATAGATTTTGATCTCTAAGATCAATCAAATTCATACACACCACCTAATCAGATTACCTTCATCTAGAATTGGTGTTGTTAAGTAAGCTAGTAAAATTTGTCTCACTACTTAGTTAGTACCATCAATGTGAGACTTAGTTAACACATATAATAACCAATAGATTCATATAGATTATTTCTTCTATTAGGATTAAAACATGCTAAATAAATGAATAATCTTAATACACACATTCAGTCCATCAAACATATGAATGATTTACACAATAATAACATAACATAACAAGTAAGTTTAATTACCAATTGAGTAAAATATAAACTTATACTTCTTACCTAAATCATTGAGTAATTTATAATTATTTTACAAACTAAAAATATCATAGTATATTATTAATTTTACTCATTTACATATATCTGTCATATATAATCAAAAAATCAATACTCGTTAACAAACCCACAATATTTTATCAATGAAACTCAATGTGATTTTAGGAGGCCTTTATGCATATAATTATAGTTCCCTATATATAAGATTTTTAGTGACTTAATTTTATTTTTCACCTCTATAATTATAAGTAGGCATCCCATTTTATAAATATAAGTTATATAAGTATATGAGAACATAATTTCTCCTATAGGTATATTTTTTATATTTATTCATCATGAATTTTATAGACTACATAATATATATGATTTAATACACAATTATTTTTTTGACCCACTAAAAAAAAATTTCATAATTTTTTTAAATCTTAAAAGATAATAATTTTCATGAGAAAGGCTCGAGAGACAAATAGAGTCATAAAATTACCATATTCTATGTTTTATAAAATATATAATTTGAATTTGGCTCAGTTTCATTCCTAATCCCTTTTGTATACCTTTACCTAATTTTAAGACATCATACATTGATCTAATTTACCAAGTACAATGGATAATAATCAATATTTCTTAACTAGTGAATTAAGTTATCTATTTAAGTCAAATGATCACAATTATAATTTATAGCCAATGACTTATTTGACTTCATAATTTCATAAATTAGAAGTCAAATTCACTATATAAAACCACATTGTCCAGAATCATGTAGTCCATATCAATACTCACACTATTTCATACCTATTTACACAGTCTATTGATGTATCTATATAATCTAACAATATATTATGCATATCTTATTCATATACATACATTCATAGTATTTAAAATAAAAGACTTGTGTTTATCTATATAAATATATATATAGTTTGTATTTCCAAACACTTAGTTATATATACCTTTATATCCTTTATATATATATATATATATATATATATATATATATATATATATATATATATATATATATATATATATATATATATATATATATGCATATGCTAGTAGTGAGTTTGAGACATTGGGATAATTTCACAAATTTGTTTATATATATATAATAGTCTTTATACCACAATTACTAATGGTATTATAGCCCTAATAGATTCATGACTAAACATTTACATCAAAACTCTTTGTGGAATCAAATAAGTGTTTTATAGGTTTATATAACAATACCCATAGTCATATATATAAATGTACACTATTATAGATTTACCTAGATCACAATTATATATATTCACAATTTTATGCAAAACCTTTGCATTCAACTTACATACACAATAATTCCCAAGTTGATAGTTTACATTATATTTAACATATAATAATTTTGTATACTCTAGTTTTTCATACTATGTATATATACTCAGAAGTGTGTTTACCCTACTAACTAAGTATGTAAAAAATACATTTTAAATAATAACAATTTTCAATTTATATCATAATATCAAACTATTTCCCATTCTACAATTTTTCATGAGCTAGGTATTTGAGCCATTAACTAGAACAACTTTATTTAATCCCACAATTTGAACATACCAACAAGTCTAGTTCAATATCTTAGGATTTAGATGGTGATAGATTAGTTATGTGGATGGCCAATCTTCGCACATAGCTAAGTCTATTACTATATTTAAATACAAAATTCATTTTATAAACCCTCATACTTTGAACCATGCACAAAATTAATTTAATAATAGAATAGTATTACCAACCTCTAATTTGCTTCCAAATTTGAAATTGAATCATTCAAAAATCCTTCTCTTTATGCTTTGTACTTTTCCTTCTTTTCTTTTATGTCCCTTCTTCTCTTCCATGACTCATTATATTCTCCTCACCATACTATTTTCATTCAAAAATTTAATGCCATTGTTTACTCTAGTTCACAGTCCATGCATAATCCCAAATTTTTCTTTAAACCCAACTAGTACATAATTAACTTCCATTAATCATACTAGAAATCCCTAACTTCTCTCTCCTTATAAATTTCTTAAATTTTATTAAATATTAATTTTGTTTAAATTTTATTTCATGATCACTACATTACAAACCTCGATTATTTCCACTAGACAAGTCACTTTATTAATATTTTATAAAATTATAACTCCTCTTTCAAACATTGACATAGTCCATGCAAGAAAATAAGATTAAGCTTATCTCTAGGTTAGTATTTTAGGATAATTAAACCTATTTAATATCATAAAAGGGTAGTCATATCCTTTTACAATGTCAGTTATCTTTTATATATCAAAATGATAACCAATCTATTATTGATTCTAATTATAACAAGATAATTGTTTTAGTCAATTACTAGTGTATACAGGTTATATATGTCTTAATTTATTTTGATAGATTAATGTATATTAATATTATGGAATATCAATAATAATAATCTTAACATTATTAAAAAAATTAAATACATTTTACTAGTCTATATGTAATAGTAATTATATATCTTATACTAGATTTACATTTTGAAATCATAGACTAACACAAATAAAGTAATATTATGTAATCCTACTTCAATATCAAGTACTGATTCTATGTATATATATACAAAAATAAATCACATATAATATTTATTCCATAACTATGTACTAACATTCAAAACATGCATCACATTGCCGAAGCTACTGCCGCCCTTCAGACCATCAAAATAGCTGTGGATTCGGGATATCCCAAATTATGGCTAGAAGGGGACTCAATGAACATCATAAATATTATTAACAATAAAAATACTGTGTCTTGGACTATAGAGGCTATGGTAATGGATATGAAAACCTTAATAAAAAAATTTGATAAAGTGACTATAACCCACACCTATCGTGAAGCCAACAGAGTTGTAGATTAGCAAACTGCGCAGTCCAGACAGGTCAAAAAATGAGGTGGCAGGAAACATTAGAAAAGAAGGTGGAACTGAGGGCACTCATTCTTCATGATACAACTCAAGCAAAGGAGGGAATGATTAGATTGTTATAGTAACATAATGAGTTGGAGAAGTGGTTTCGTGGGGAAAGGTCTTCAATCATTAAAGAGGAAGGCTCTTGAAAGTGGAAGGCTCTTGAGGATCCCGAAAGTGCCCAAACAGAGCCGACTCTCAAATCAAACTGGCAGCAGGTGGGATCATTGTAAAGTTCATACTGACTGGGCTTCCAAAGAAATGAGTATGGCTCATGAAAGGAAGGGAGAACCAAGGAAGCAGGAGCCCAAAAACTGTGATGAATGGAGAGAGAAACAAGATGTCTGAAGAATCCTGCAGAAAGGAAAAGTCGTGAATTATATGGAAAAGCTCCATGGGTCAAAACCGCATATCACTACGACCTTCTTCAAAAATTGGATTGATGAAAGGGTCACATTGCATGGTATCACTATGAACCTTACAGAGGATTTTATAGTAGAGGTTACAGGGTTGCCTACGGATGGACTTAAATTCTCCAAGCAGACAAGCATTTCGAATGAGGCCTTTTGTAAGTTCCCCAAGATAGATGTGGAAGAGCAGAAGCTGGTCAAGAATGGAGATTTCTATGAATTGGAACAGATTAAGGGGATATGGAGGGATGTCTTATGTTGTATAAGGGAGTATTTCATCCTGGACAGAAGGAGCAAGAGAGTGCATAAATTCCACTTTGTCTTCCTTAATCATTTTAGGCACAAGGTAAGACTGTCTTTTCCCTTTTACCTGCGCTATTCTTTGGTCCAAAGTTTATTTGCTCACAGGAAGAAGGAAATGTGTCCTATCCTGCATGAAGGCCTAATTCTGTTAATTAAAGGCTACTGCAAGAATAAAGCTATGGTTAAGAACCCTAACCAGGGGAAAAATTAGGAGTCTAGGAGCAGAAAGAGTGAAACCGTAAAAGGGAAAGACAAAATCAAGTTCCCTAGCACCAATAATCAGAATGTAGAAGAAGATACAGAGTGGGAGAGAATTGATAAACCCAGGGAGGAAATTTGGTGGAAGAAGAAGGAACTAAAAGCTAGAATACAAATTCAAATGAGGATGAAGAATGTCAAGAGAAGAATGAGAAAGAAGGAGTCAGCAAAGAGGAGGAATCTAAAACTAGTAAGGAAGAAACTGAAGAAAATCAGAATATGTCAGAGGAAGATATTGTCCAAGATGGCCCGGTTGAGAACCCTATTTCAAGAAATGAAAAGGAAAATACAGTTCAGGATGACAATCAAGAAATGGACATGGAAATTCAAACTAGAACCAAAGAATAGTATCAAAGGGGCTGAGAGGATCACTTTGAAGAAGGTGGGAACAATCCCAATAAGAATACTAAGGAATGGAGAGAGAAGGGGTAGAATGATGGTATGCACACACCTATGAGTTGGGTTAATTGCAAAGCAGAGGCTTCTCTCCAATTTGATTCTTAGATGTGTAAGGAGATTGAGGATCTCAAAAGGAAAGTGGAAATTATGGAAGATAACCAGAAAGCTGCATGGAACAAAATTAACATCATGGAAAAATAGATAAGAGATATCCCCATCAAGCTCAAAGATTACGAGAATAACCTTCGGGAACTCATAAAGGAGAATAAAATGAAAATGGAGGAAGTTACGTCCAATATTTGTGCTGCAGCTGGCAATATTGGAAAAAGAGTAAACGAGGAGACCAAATCCTTGGAGGGGCCTCGCAAAAGGATGAGACAAAGCTCTAGAAAGAAGGCTACACAAGAGGGAGCCAAGTTGGTGGCAACTACTACTCAGGATACTACTATTGTGAAAGGTAAAGAAATAGTGAAAATGATTTTGGAACTGGAAGAATAGTTTGGTTCTTCTTGTTTGTTATGTTTTTTGGTCCTGTTCTCTGGTTCCTTTTTGTAATCTTCTATCTATGGTGCAGCCAGATCTTTGTTAATTTGGGTTTTGACCGGTGGTCTCTCTGGTGGTTTCAAGTCCATATAAAACCTATTTTTGCTACTTCTCTATAGTAGTTTTTAGGTTCTACCTGTGGTCATTGAGGCTTTATCTTTATTTCTTTGTACTTGGGTTTTGGGGTCCCTTCAAAACCTGATTTTACCTTAATCTAAAAAACATTCAAAACATGCAAATTTTAATATCTAATTGTAATTGTCTTTCAAAACGTACTATCTCTAACAAATCAAACACACAACACATATAAAATTTATATTTAATGTGGTGTGTGTAGGGGTCTTAATAATTCCTCTATCATCCTTCACTATATCCATCTACTCACCCTCTTCGATGATGCTCTCCCTTTGTCATACTCTAAGGGATGAAATCTCTTTTATCCAACTCACTACAAGAAGGTAGTTAGTCAAATGCATCATGATATAAATAATAAAACAATTATATAAAAATAAATAAATATAATAAATATGAACAAAATTCATGATTAGCCATCTCATAATAATGAACTTATGAAATCTAAGTAACATGCATTTATCCCATAACAACATGACTTTTAATTTTGTTAAAAGTAAAAAAATCAATTTAACAAATGTATTAATCCATGAATAATTAGGTAAATCAATTTAGTGATGAAATCAAGATGTAACGACCTTCTCCCCTAAATTTGGTCATCATCTTGATGAAACTTGTTCAAACAATAGTTTTAAATAAAAAATACATTTTAGCAAAATAAAAACATAGTTTATAGTGTCAAATCAAGAAAATAAATATGGAAATAGCCTATAGAGCACATCATAGTCTTCCCAAGTATCACCATCATCAATTTATTGGCCCCATGATAACTTGCACTATGAAACTTCTCTATTAGGCAAATGAAGCTTGTGATTGTCTAGTTCTACCATGACCACCCCAGGATCTAGAACGTATAAAGCATTCTAATCCAACACATGTAAATGATCATATATATACTTCTTAAGATAAGATACATGGAATAAATTATGTTATAAATCTAAGGCTAGTGGAAATGTAGGATTATACACTACAAGATTTACCACTTCTAAAACCTCAAAGTGTCCCACATATCTTGGTGAACATTTTGTTGACTTCCTAAATTTAATCAAGCTCTTTTACATCTTAACAAACAAGAATACTTAATCAACCTACTATAAACTACCTATATATTCTCTTTATATCAACATAGATCTTCTACCTATCATTATCCTTGACCAATCTCTACTTAATTGTTTTAACCTACTCCTCCATTTTTGAAAGCATCTCAAGTCTAAAGACTACCCTATGTTCCAACCTGTCGTAATTGATTGGTATCCTTCATTTTCTTCCATAAAGTGTTTCAAATAGTACCATATTAAAAGTACATTGGTATGAGTTTTTTAATGAAAATTCAACTAACGGAAGGTATTATTCCCATTTGCATTGTTTATCCATGTAATACATATGATGAAGATCCTATAATGCCTGATTAACTCTCTCAATTTAATTATCAGTCTATGGGTGATAAGATTTTTTGAGATTTAGTTCTATACCCAAAGATGAATTTAAAGTTAACCAACATCTATAATTCATCCTTGGATCATGATTCAATCAAATCTTATCTATAAAACCATGCAATTAATAAACTTACTTTATGAATCTCTTCACAAGACTTGGTGCATTATTTGTCAAATTACTTGGTATAAAATGTGCTACCTTGTTTAGTTTATAAATTAAAACAAATAGTATGTCATGCCTATAATATGATAATGGTAATCCTTGGACAAACTACATACTAATCACCTACCACTTTCAATCTATTATATCATGTAGATATAATAATTCAATCATATGCACATATTCAACTTTCACTTGTTGACATTCTAGACAACATGACATAAATTTCACAACATCTTTCGTAATTCCCTTCCAAAATTAAAGAGGTTTAAGATTTTCCATAATCTTGGTTACTCTTGTATGTCCTAAATATTGGTAATTTTGTAGTTCATTTAGCATTGTTATCCTTAGATTTTCCTAATCTAGCATACAAATCTTCCTCTATAACATAGAAGACCATCTTTCTCTAAGTTATATCATTTATACATAGGATTCTAAGCATTCCCAGAGTAATATTTCTTAACCTGATCATAAAATTCATCTCTTAGTGTGAAATCAATCACATGATACCTAAAATCACTCATGATAGTATCCATAGATGTTATGTACCTTCTATAATTTAAGACATCAGCTACTCTATTATTTTTGCCTTTGATATAATTTATATCAAAGTCATAGTCAGAAAAAAATATATATAACTAGTGCCTTTTATGATAATTTAAATTTGGCTAGGTGAAAATGTATTTGAGTCCCAAATTATCAGTCTTGAGCTCAAATGGTTTTCCTAACAAAAATTTCTCCAAACTTTCAAATCATGAATAGTTGATGCAATTTCAAGATCATGATGGGAGTAATTCACCTCATAAGTCTTAAGCTTCCTTGAATAATAAGTTACTACTTCCCCATCCTACATAAGGACTCCTCGTAGTCCATCACCAAATGCATATACGATCACTAAACATTGACCATTGGGATTAGGAACTCTTAGCACTGGTGCTAAATTAAGCCATATTTTCAATTCTTAAAAAGATAATTCACACTTATATAACTAGATAAAACTTTTATTCTTATACCACAGAGAGGTAATCAGATTAGCTACATTGGAAAAATTCAAGATGAATTTCCTATAGTATCTTGGTAATTCCATGAAACTTCTTACCTCATAGACATTCCTTGGTATCAGGCACTCCATAATGGATCTTATATTAGACAAATCAATAGAAATTTTGTCTATTGAGATAATATATCTCGAACATTGCACTTTATTTTGTACAAATATACACTTGGAAATTTTTTCATAAATCTTGTATTTTTATAGATATTACAAAACCAACACCAAATATTGAAGACACTCTTATTCATCCTTAGAATATATAATAATTCCATCTAAAAATACCAAAACAAAATCATCCAAGTAATCTCTAAACACAGTGTTCATGAGATTCATGAATGTTTCAAGTGTATTCATAAACCCAATGATAACATTGTAAACTTGTAATGCCCATATTAGGTTCTAAATGTTGTCTTTGGAATATATTTATCTTTTATTCTTAACTTATGATATCTATATCTAAAATCAATATTAGAAAAGACCATTTATCCTCACATTTTATCAAAAATATCTTCTATTTAAAGTAGTGGATACCTAGTCTTAATGGTTACTCTATTCAACATTCAGTAATCAATTGAAAGTCAAAGAGTGTCATCCTTCTTCTTAAATAAGATAACTAGTACAACCCATGGTGACACACTTGCTTTGATCAACACTTTGGACAATAATTATTGAATTTGTGCCTTTAATTCTAATAATTAAATGGTTATCATTCTATATAGATCCTTATACTAAGGTTCTGATCTTGATTTGATATCAATAGAGAAGTCAAACTCTTATTTAGGAGGTATTCCTAGAAATTCCTATAGAAACACATCATGAAAATTCCTAAGGAAAGGATAATATTCAATTGATGGTTCCTTAGTTTCCTCCATTTCATTTATCTTAATGATAAATTATTGGCATCCTTTACCTTTGGCATTCTTGAAATACATTGAAAAAAAATTCATAAGGCTTAACTCTCTTTTCTCACCCTGAATTAGTGACCAATTTCTAGAATCATCAACAAACTCAACCCGTTTTAAGTAGCAGTTAACCTTGGCCTTATGCTTCACAAGATATTTGACTCTTAAGATCACATTATATGACCCCAGTAGTGCTACATAAATATCCATAACTATTATTAATTATAGAAACCTAATTTTTGCTTCTTTTAAACACTAGTTAACCTAAACTTTAGAATCATTCCCATATTGTATCGACCATGAATTTTCCATTACACAAGATTTCCTAGAAAATTTATTTATAATTATAGGATCAATAAAACATTTTTTATTCCTTGTATCTATCAAAATGAAAATTAGATGTTTAAACAAAATACCTAATAGTTCTATGAATGAAAGCTTGGAATTTAGCTTATTAATTATCAACCACCACACAAATATGTTTCTAAAAATTTCCTTGTTGAGGGTAAAAACTATTATTCCTCAAATTATCTTAGGTACATTCATTAATAAAATGGTCACCTCCATAGATGAAGAAATTTCTTGTTGGTCCCTTCTTATCAGACTATTTGTTTCCCTTAAAACCACCTTTAGAACCATTACCTAGTTCTTACTACCTAAACCACTATTGAAACTTTTATTTTGATTCTTAAACTAACTCTTGGAGTTTCCACTCCTATTATTCCAATTCTTCTTCTTGAAAGTTAATTTAGATTTTCCAAAGTTTTTTTTAAACTTGTCCTTGACCTAAGCAAGAGATTTCAACTTTTGTTCTTGCTTGACTACTTTCTCAAATACTTTGTCCATGGTAGATGGTCTATTAATGTCCATTTCTCAACCAATTTAGTGTTTTAATCCCATGATGAACTTCATAATATTTAACCTCTCATTTAATTGATATTGAAGTACATATTTCATAATTTTTGTGAGTTGTTCTTAGTACTCATTCACTGACAAGTCTCCTTGTTTTAGATTTTGAGAATCTATCAAATTTTGGTCAAAATATAATTGTGGAAGCCACCATTATCTAGATAGTGTTAAAAAATACTCCCAATTATCAGTGGTCAAATTTAGATTCATTTATAACTTCTTATTGGCCCACCACATATTTGATTCTCTAGCCAACTGATAAGCTCCTGAATGGATTTGGTAACTTCAGAGTAGTTTCAAATCTTGAAATACTTATCCATATCAATCAACCATGCTTCAACTATATATCCCTTAATATTTCCATCAAACTTAGGTAGATTCACCTTTTTCATATTTGATACCAATTCTGTGGCTACACATGATCTCACATATTGTGGCACTTCCTCATGTCTCTACTCTTGAGGAATTTCCTACTTATCAAGATGTTATTTAGGTTCATCCTAATGGGATTATTCCTCATTTACATGAATTCCTTATTCTATTGATTTTATTTTATCCATAGCTTCATTCATGGCTACAATAATCTAATATAACTTTGTTGCTTGTTCAGTGGTAAATTAGTTAGGATCAAATAGAGTGTTATTGTCATTGACGTTTGAAAGACCCTCACTAGATGAATTGATCACACCATTATTATTTTTGATATCCAAACAATATAAAATTTTTGTTAGACTCATTAAGTCCTAGAGTTAGAGCCACATATTTGATACCATAATGTAACATCCCCATAGGGAATTACTATAATGATATATTAATTTTTTGTTTTTTTAAACTATTTAATATAATTATTGATATTCAAAAATTTACTAATCATATTAAACATAAGTAAAAATGTAACAAATACATTTACTAATCACTTGCAACTTATGTAAAAATTCATAACTACATAAGGAAAGTAATCATATTAAAACCCAACCATGACAGGTAAAATAATACAACCACTATTGTTAATCTATAGTAATAAATCAATTACTCTTCCAATAGGAATGATGACTTAATATAAGTTTTATAATAGATAAAATGATCCACGTAGATTAAGTCACACTAACTCCTCTATCTCTAATAATCTCAAGTGTAGTCTCCAAGTAAGTATTATAGTGGGGAGGGAGAGCATCATCTGAGACTTTTCCACACTAACCTTGGACCATAGATTTCCTACATAATATTTCAAATAGGGAATGGCCATCCCTTCATGGATGGGTAGATATTAATGGTGTAATAATCTAGAGAGACATGATAATACATGTAGGCTATAAGATTTCTACTACATGATGTGTACCATAAATAAATACTTTCTAACATGATATCACATAAATCATTTAAATCATACATATGAAATGACAATGTCTATTTAAACATCACTTTGCCTAAATATTTCAAATACTTTTGATCTTTAAGATCAGTCAAATCATACAAACCACTTGATCGGATTATCTTCATCTAGAATTGGTGGTGCTAAGTAAGCTATTGAAGTATGTCTTAATGCTTAGTTAGTACTACCAATGTGATATTTGGTTAACACATATATTAACCAGTATATTCATATAGATTATTTATACCAGTAGATTTTAAACATGATAAATAAATGAATAATCTTAATACACATATTTCGTCCATCAAACATATAATTAAATCTTTAATCTATTATTTTACACAATAATAACATAAAATTAAAAGGAAGTTTAATTACCATTCAAGTAAAATATAAACTTAGACGACATTACATAAATCTTTTATTAATTTATAATTATTTTATAAACTATCAATATCATAGTATATTGTTCATTATACTTGTTTACATATAGCAGTCATAAATAATCAAAAGATTAATACTCATTAAAAAATACACAATCTTTTATCGTTGAAACTCAATATGATTTTAAGAGGTCTTTCTGAATATTATTATAGTTCCTTATTTATCAGGATTTTCATGACTTAATTTTATTGGTCACCTCTATAATTATAGGCACACATTCCATTTTATAAATATAAGTTATATACATATATGAGGCACTAAGTTATCTTATAAGTATATTTCATTTATTTATGCATCATGCATTTTATTTACCCCATTACACACACACACACACACACACACACACACACAAAATTTAATACACAATTAGTATTCTGACCCACTAACAAAAATTTTCATCAGTCTTTTAAAGCTTAAAAGATAATACCTTTAATGGGAAAGGATCAAGAGACAAATAGAGTCTCAAAATTACCATATACCCTATTTTATAAAACATATAATTTCAATTTGGCTTAGTTTCATTCCTAATATCATTTCTCTGCTTTTGCTTAATTTTAAGTCAGGATTTTCATGACATAATTTTATTGGTCACCTATATAATTATAGGCACACATCCCATTTTATAAATATAACCTATATACATATATGAGAATTTAAGTTATCCTATAGGTATATTTCATATATTCATGCATCATGCATTTTATATACCCCATAATATATATATATATATATATATATATATATATATATATATATATAATGGGGTATATAAAATGAATGATGCATAAATATACATAATAAATTTCATGGGAAAGGCTCGAGAGACAAATAGAGTCTTAAAATTACCATATACCCTATTTTATATAAGATATAATTTCAATTTGGCTTGGTTTCATTCCTAATCTCATTTCTCTACATTTTACCTAATTTTAAGTTAGGATTTTCATGATATAATTTTATTGGTCACCTCTATAATTATAGGCACACATCCCATTTTATAAATATAAGCTATATACATATATGAGAAATTAAGTTATCCTATAAGTATATTTCATATATTTATGCATCATGCATCTAATATACCCTACCTATATATATATATATATATATATATATATATATATATATGTATATATATATGTATATGTATATGTATATATATATATATATATGTATATATATATATGTATGTATATATATATATATATATATATGTATATATATATATGTATATATATATATATATATACATATATATATATATATATATACATACATATATATATACATATATATATATATATATAAAATTTAATATAAAATTAGTGTTATGACCCACTAACAGAACTTTTCATCATTCTTTTAAAGATTAAAAGATAGTGGATTTCATGAGGAAGGATCGAGAGATAAATAGTCTTAAAATCACCATATCCCCTATTTTATAAAAGATATAATTTCAATTTGGATTGGTTTCATTCCTAATCTAATTTCTCTACTTTTACCTAATTTTAAGTCATTATACATTGATCGTAGTTACCAAGTATAGTGGATAATAATCAAAAAATCTTAACATAGTGAATTAAGTTCTCTACTTAATTCAAATGCTCATGATTAATATGTCCACTCAATGACTTATTTGACTTCATAAGTTCATAGATTAGAAGCCAAATTCATTATATAAAACTACCTTGTCTAGAATCATGCAGTCATTATATTCTTTCTCAAAAACATATAAACTCAAAGTTTTATAATTAATTTACATAGTCTCTTTATGCATATCAATACTCATAGTATTTCATACCTATTTTCAAAGTATATTGATGTATGTATATACTCCAACAATATTTTATGCATAGTCTATTCATATGCATACATTCATAGTGTTTAAAACAAAAGACTTGTGTTTTTATTTATAAATTAACTCATAGTTTCATATGGTATATATATAATCCTAGGGTATATATTTAAATATATATACTATTTTTATTTTTGAACACTCAATTACATATACCTTTATATATATAGTCTACTCTAATTTCCATTTTACATAATCCTAAAGATTGTAATTCATTCATATATATATATATATATATATATATAAAGCTTTGTGTATATACATAGTCTTCAAATTTTATTCATTTGATAATAGACACTTGACACACACACGCACGCACACGCGCATGCGCGCGCGCACCCACACACACACACACACACACACACACACACACACAGTATTTGTAGCATAATTAGTAATGGTATTATAACCATAATAATTTCTTTAAGATTTATATAACAATACCCATAGTCATATAGATAAATGTGATTTATTATGGATTTAACCAGATCATAGTTATATATATTAACACTTTTATGTAAAAAAATTTCATTATACTTACCTACACAATAATCCCCAAGTCAATAGTTTACTCTATATTCAACATACAATAATTTTGTATACTCAAGTTTTCCATATATGTCTATATACTCAAAAGTGTGTTTACCCTATTAACTAAGTATGTAAGAAATACATTTTAAACAATAATTTTTTTTAATTTCTATTTAAATATCAAAATATTTCCTAGTCTATTTCTTGAGCTAGGGCTTTGAGCCATTAACTAAAAGAACTTTATTTAACCCCATAGTTTAAACATACAAGTATAGTTCAAATTCTTAGGATTTAGAAGGTGATAAATTAGCTCTGTGGATGGTTGAGCCATCCACAGGCTAAGATTATCACCCTATTTAAATAAAAATTTCATTTTCTAAACCCTCTTACTTTGAACCATGCACATAATTAATTTAACAATAGAATAGTAAATAACATTAGCAACCTCTATTTTGCTTCCAAATTTGAAATTGAATGATTCATAAATCCTTCCTTTGTGATCTATACTTTTCCTTCTTTTCTTCAATGTAATTTCTTCTCTTCCATGACTCCCTCTTATTCAATTCGACTCATCATACTATTTCCATTCAATGTTTTCATGACATTATTTACTCTAGTTCATAGTCCATACATATTCCTAGATTTTTATTTAAACCCAAATAATCCACAATTAACTTCCATTAATCATACTATAAATCCCTAATTTCTATCTCATTCAAACTTTATTCAATTTTATTAAACATTATTTTTAAAAAATATTTTTACATGATCAATGCATTACAAACCTCGAGCATTTCCACTAAACAAGTCACTTTATTAATATTTTACAAAATAATAACTCTTATTTCAAACATTGTCTATGTTTTGGTTTCTCTATCTTTTTTCCTTGTACTAGGGTTTTGGGGCCCCTTCAAAACCTGCTTTTACCATAATCTAAAACTCTTATTTCAAACTTTGACGTAGTTCATGCAAGACAATAGGATTAAGATTAGATTTAGTTTAGTATTTTAGGATAATTCAACCTACTTAATATCAAATAAATGTAATTATCTCATTTTAAAATGTCAATTATCTTTTATATATCAAAAGGATAGACCAATCAAATATTGATTCTAATTATAATAAGATAATTGTTTTAGTCAATTACTAGTGTATATAGGCTATATATGTCTTTATTTATTTTAATATCTTAATTTATATTAATATTATGGAACATCAATAATAGTAAGATTAACATTCTAAAATGTTGTAAAGACATTTTACTAGTCTATATATAATAATAATTAAATATTTTATATTTGATTTACATTTGGAAATCATAGACAAACTTAAATAAAGTAACCTTATGTAATCCCACTACAACATCAAGCACTGAGTCTACGCATATATATACAAAATGAAATCACATACAGGATGCATTCCATAACTATGTATTAAAATTTAAAACACAAAAAAATTAATATCTAACTACCATTATGTTTCAAAATGTACAATCTCTGAAAAATCAAACACACAATGCATATAAAATTTAAATCTAATGTGGTATGTGCAAGGGTCTTACGAATTCCTCTATCCTCCTTTACCATCTCCATCTGTGCCACCCATTATGATGATGATATCCCTCCATCATGCTCTAAGGTATGAACTCTCCTACATATAACTCATAACAAGAAGGTATTTGGTTAAATGCATCGTGATATAAATCATAAAAAATGCTATAATAACAAAGTAACATAAATTGTGTACAAAATTCATGATTAGCCATCTCATAATAATAAACTCATGAAATCTAAGTAACATGCATCTATCCCATAACAACATATGACTTATAATCTAGTTAAAAGTAAAAAGTAAATTTAACAAACATAGTAATCCATGAATGATTAGGTAAATCAATTTAGTGATAAAATTGGGATGTAAAAAAGACAATGACTTTCACACTACATGGTACCAAAGTTTTAAATTTTTTAGAGCCACACATAATTATTGCATAGGGTGTTTTTGATCATAGTTATTGACTTTACTATTTTGAGGGTTTTGATGATACTCCTCCTTTAAGGATGTGTTTAGTTTATCATGTAGATTTTGAGAGTTGATTTTGGCATGAGATATTTGGGTACCTAAACTACATAATATTTGAAGGATTTGAGCACTCATAATATATTATATGATATTCTTACATTTTCATGTCTTGATGGAGTTTACCCTAGTTGTGCATTAGAGAAACAACACCAGGATCTATTTCCTAAAGGCCTACCCATGAGATCTTTTTCAACACTTGAGATTGTGCATAGTGATTTGATGGTCTTTTCTACTCCTTTCAAAGGAGCTAAGTATGCACTTACTTTCATTTATAATTTATTGAGTTGTACTTGCATTTATTTTTTGAAGTATAGAAGTGATGTCTTTGCTCACTTCAAATTCTTTAAGGCTTTGGTATAGAAATA
Organism: Torreya grandis; assembly: GCA_037957365.1. Classification (NCBI taxonomy): domain Eukaryota; kingdom Viridiplantae; phylum Streptophyta; class Pinopsida; order Cupressales; family Taxaceae; genus Torreya; species Torreya grandis. The sequence continues at coordinate 2,555,897 of JARHVA010002316.1, read as the reverse complement.
GTATTCAATTTGCATCAAGAATATTTGTATAGAAATGGAGGGAGTACCTTAGTTGAGAGTTCACTAGTTTTTAGTAGCCCATGGTATTACTTATCAAAATTCACATACTCCATAGTAGAATGTCCTAGCAAAAAAGAAGAACCAAACTCTAAAGAAGATGTCTATATACACATAATATTTTCAAACTTTTATAAATTAATAGTACTCTTTATCTTTTAGTAACCCATCAAGTCCTAATATATTTAAGTGTATGCCTTATAGGGTGCACCAAAAAATGAGTGGGCAGACCATTGGTGCTTTACAATATTGTTGTCCCTTTTTCCACTTGCTATCTACACACGTGTATCCTAAAAACCATTCCCTTAAGCTTTACCTCCTATTTTACACGCTCCTCTAATCATTTTCCACTTTCATTATCCATTTACCTAACATAAACCCATATATTATAGTTTACATGATTATTTTGGATGCATTGACCTTGTATTATTATTGACAAAGCTTATTAAGGGTCTAGGTCCACCCCTGGCTAACCTAGTTTGTGACCTAGTATGTTTTTGTCAATTATGATACTAGGTCAACTAGGTCAACTTTTTTAGCCCAAAAATTTAGAAGGGTTTAGGGATAAATTTTCCTATATAAATAAAATCATTTTACCATTTCTAAAACAAGAGACAAAGAAGTAATATATATTGTGCATCTATTTACCCACCATTCTACTTGAGAACCAAGCTTAGGGTTTCATACTTTATTTAGAGATATGGATCTCATATTGTGGAGAAGTTTTTTGGATGCATTAATAGATTATGTATCCTATATTTGATTTATCCTTTTCATCCTTGTCATCCATACATATAAAAATGAACTCTTGTAAAGCACCTTGGCGAAGAGAGAGATTGAGGCTCAACAGGTTTGTCTTCAAAGGTAAATTTTCCTAATTTTTTTATTCCTTTGTAAGAGTAGATAGATAATAATTTACACTTATCCTCCATGTATTAGTATTATATATACATTTAAATGAGTATATGTATTTTATGCATGTTAAATTTTACTTTTTTATTACTATTACTTTGTGTCACAAGCTTTGGTGAGCACTAGATTAGATTTTTACTTTACTTGTTATTAGTTTAGTGAATATGAAGACATAGGACATAATTAGAGGTATTGAATAGTTTTACTTAAATAGAGGCTTTGGAACAATTCCTAGTAATATTATTATGTTAAGAAATCCCTTGATTAGTTCTAGTAGATCCATATTGGTCATGACCCTAATTATCTAATGTATCCCCAATAGGAAGTGAAATTAGGATCTATATCCTCTACGCTAGGATTGATTTTTAGATTGGATGCATTTCCCATTACATGAATTCTATTGAACTCGATGTGAATCTAACCCTTGTATGTTTTCTTTCATTCTTTTCATTTCTTTCATTTTATTATTTTTCTATATTTGTGAGACTAAGTCAACTAGGATGGTATAGTTCTAGCTTTTGTATGTAGGTTTAACACACATTCACATCAAAATGACTATTATTTTTATGTATATCTTCATAAGATATAGGTTACTAGATCTAATAGGTCAACACAATACTCTTTTTTAGTCCTAGATAGTCGATTATGTCAAATATGTTGACTTAGTCTCTTTTTTAGTTCTAGAATAATAAACTATATCGATTAAGTCAACTTAGTCTTACATTTAGCATCTAAATAAAAATATAAGTTCATTAGGTCAACTCAATCATCTTAAAAGGCTTCATCAAATAGGGTTTCATAGAACTAGGTTGACATAGTCATCTTATTTGGTAAAACTTGCAAGCAACATTCAAAGCACTTTAATAGAAAATTTGCAATCCTCAACATATTCTAACCCACTAAGGTTCCTCTTTTTATCTCTCTTTTAATTCATTAATTCATTACAATTATATTTTTTAAAGTTTTTAGTCTTCAAAATTATAATCTTATAGAAAACTAAGTCAACCTGATCGATTTAGTTCTATAGCCTATCTTCTATCTAAAAGGCTATGCCAACCTAGTTGAATTAGTTCTTAAGGACTCTTGATTCTAAAAAATAGTAGAGACCCTATCAACTCTATTATGTAATGTTTACATATAGTGTCATCTAGAATAATTATGTACCATTATTAATTAAGGTAATTAATAATTATATGCTAGTAACTGATTCACACTTTCATTTTAAGCTATTTACATGTTTAGAGTAGCTCACATAGTCTAATTAGGTGGTATTTAAAAAAATACCATTTATATCAACTATTTTTATCTTTTCAAACACACTATAAATCACACAAATTAAAAAATTAATTTAAAATTTGTCTTCCCAAGGTGTAATTAATTGGATTTCATCACCAAGGGGAAAGCTGACATGGTTTTGTAGACAAGTATTAACATGTGGTTAATGGTATATATTGGCAAATAACTCAACACCCTTATCATTATAGGATTGTGAAGCAAGGGGGTAGGCCCAAATACAAAGATATTAGAATTTTGAGTATAGATCCCTTTTAGCCTAACATCTTAAAATAATCCATAGATTGCTTTCTAGTTCTCTATTTTCATCCAAATCTCTATCACACTTAAAATAACACTTCATAATAATATAATAACACTCAGGATAACCATTTAGTTAGGATTTACATTTTATTTAATTATTTTCTCTCTACTCATTATATGTTATAATGAAAAAATTTGTGTTGGCCAGTATTGGTGAAAGGTTTTATGTTGTGTGCCAATTGGGTCATGCTCATTGATCTAATTCTTTGTGTGTTTGCTTCCATTTATTGATTCAAATTACATTTGTAAAATATATTCCTATTTTTAACACATATTGTTCTACTCAACATAGTCTCTTATAGACTATTTTTTCCCTGACTATAGTAATGAGTCAACCTGGTCGACTAAGTACTCCTTTCTTCCAGTTAGTATATAGTACTAGGTTAACCTGGTCAACTTTATATCCTTATTAGACTATATATTTCCATATCTACAATACTAAATCAACCTGGTTGACCTATTACTCCATTATTCCAATCAAGTTATAGTACTAAGCCAACTTGGTATACTCCTTATCATTTTTTGGCTCATTTTAATACCCTATTTATAGTACTCAATTAACTTAGTCAGCTCTATACTTTTATTTATCTTTTACATCTCTTTACTTTTGCATCATCTTTGTCTTCCATAATCTTTATACATCATGAAATTAATATTTTAATAGAATAATGAGTTTAAATCAATAGATATGATCATTCTTATTAACCCCAATAGGTTCTCCCATAAGTAGCTTGTGGCTCCTACCCTAGATGAAATTTGTATGTATCCAATCACACTACAAACTATGGGAACCCTCTTCATTTCTCTTTATTTTAGAATCCTTTCTTCTCATTTGAAGATCAACCTGAATTAGAGTATACCCCAAAAATTCTCTTCTTCATCAATGAGTTTCCTCAACATCAAGAAAAATATCCTTCTACTATTTATCATCTCATTAACCCCATTAACTCCAAGTTAAGTTAAGTAACCCCATTCACCTTATCCCATGTTTTCACATGGAATTCAAGACACTAACTTCTTTGATTTTTAGCCTCTTCCCTCTATTTTGACCCCTTCTCATACCATGACATCTTTTTCTTTGATTTCCTCCACCTCCATGCCTAGTATCTCTACTAATATGGAAGGTTCTATATATAATGGGCCTTATTTTAGACCCATCATTTTTTATTCTTCCACTAATACATCACTTGATACCCATGGTAATCATGTCTCTAGTGCTACTTCTTCTCATCGCTATACTATTACATATATTGCCACATAATCAAATTATGCCACTAGTGCCTCACTTACCAATAATTATTCTCAAGTTACTACTAACACACAAAGTGGTACCCAAGCCACTTTTACCAGTTTCAATGCTTCAAATAATGCCAATAATGAAAATCAAACCCATCAAATCCTATTACAAAATCTTAATCAAATTAATTATTTCTAAGTTAAAAATGTAAATCAAATGATGAAAATGTAAAATCATCTTATCCATATTCAAACTCACCCTCAATAGATGCCATAGGGCATGCATAACAAAAATGTTCCCCCACCTCCTCTTTAGAATTCCCATGGAAATATTATCCCTCAACCTCCCCTTGTTAAAAAAAAAATCAAGCATCTTCAAAATGATCCTCTTAAATCTCAAATTCATAACATCGATATAGGAGGTATCACACCTACCATTACTTATAATGGGTGAACCGATCTTACTCTTCACTTAAAAACATTTAAAAATCTATAAAAAATACTGTGTGAAGTTAAATCCTTTTGCCGATACCAACCTAGTAGAAAATACTCTCATAGGTGATGCTTTATATTAGTACAACCAACTCAAATCTCATTCCATCACTAGTTTGGAATTCTTAATCAATGCTCTAGTCCAAGAGTTCCAAACTAATGATCTCCTTGAGAATACCTTGGTCCATTTTATCAATTGTAAATAACTTGAGATTGAAACTACACAAGCTTTCATCAAATGATGAGACACCTTGTCTAACAAATATCAACATCATATGGCATATGATAACCTCTTTCATCTATTTACCAATTCTCTTTTTCCCAAGTTACAATATTGGGTCTGATCTCTCTCTCCATGTACTTTGAAAGAGGCCATTGACCAAGCCAAGCATCAAGATTTCCTCATGTTTCAATTCAATCCATCGCAACCTTCTATGGGTGATTTCATGCTAACTAAGAATGAGAATCATCATGATACAAAATATGATTCCACTAACTCTTAATATTCTATTCATACTATTCAAGCTATTGTTCCCAATAAAACTCTAGAATAAGCTTCCCCTCCTAACCACATCACCAACCCTCATTTATATTCAACCAATAAAATTAGTGTTCATAAGCCTTTATCCTTATAAGAACTATATAAACATCTACCAAGGCCTCTTTGATGAGAACTTGATATCACTAGACCCATGAAATCTTTGTATAATCCCAATAAATTTTATTGGTTTCATGCTAGTTGGGGTCATTTTCATGAGACTTCTAGGAAAATTCATAATTTTGCTATGGATTTATTTCATGGTCCAAATTTTGACCATGATTATATCATTCATAAATTCCAACAAGCCTATGGCATTTCCTTTAAATCCCATGAAACACAAACTAAATCTCAAGATTTGAACTAGGCTAATTCTCATTTATCCATCTATAGAGATCCTCTTCCAAATCACCAAGACAAACCTACCCCTTATACCAATAATGTTGATAGTCTTCTTGACCCAAATCCTAAATATAATGTGGTCAATATTACTAATATGAAGAGTGTGGTTGACTTCATTGATCCTCATCCCACCCACACCCCTCAATTACCTCATACATTTTATGTTATCCAAGACTCTTCTCTAACTCACTTAACAAAGTTGGGGTAAGAAGACCTTATATATTTTTATGAACCAATTCTAACACCTCATTTGGATAAAAATTATCATACCATTTATACCATCCCTCCAACCTTTTTATGCATCACTAATGATACTCAAAATTCTATCAACACTTATTCTCATCTACCTTAAACCAAACCTACATCAACTAACCCATCTTAAGATAATCACCAAACTTATCCTCTAATTAAACCTCATGCATCTTATCAACATAAATTCACATACACATTGGATCCTTCTTCTGAGGACTTAATTCAACACTATGGACCTCTTTATAATAGTCCTCTTATGGGTTATGATGAGTGGGATCCTTTTACATAACTTACTAATCTCCCATCTTAAATCCCATTTCTTGAACTTTTGTATACCTCTCTGTATCATCACAATCATCTTATGCATATTTTGTTTGAAATTAAAATCCCTCATCCTCCCCTATTATGACATGAACCCACCTTATTCAGATCAAAAGATAGCTTTTTACAACAATGCGAAGAGATTTCCTTATATGTAAATGAAACAATGGACACTTCTCTTTCCCTTAAATTCATCCTTACTTCTATGATCCCTAATGAGATTCTGCTTCATGAGAATGATCCTAGTCTATTTATCAGTGTCCAAATTGGTGATATCTCAGTCAAGCATGCATTTATTAATGAGGGTTGAGGTACTTGTGTTGTGTCTCTTGATTTTATCAAAACCCCTAGATATTCTAAATTTAATCTTAAGTCCATATGTAACACATGTCAAGGATATTACTAAAGGAAAATGACTCCTTTAGGTATTGTATGGCTCCCCATTATTATCTCACCTATCACTATTAATGTGAAGGTGATGATATTCAACTTTCCTCTATTCTATAACATTTTACTTGGTAGGTCATGGACTCATCACATGAGAGCAGTTACCTCTTTCACTTGCCAATGTGTCAAATTTCTTCATAATGGATCCATATATAGGATTAAACATGACACTAACCATTATAATTTCAAAAAAACCCAATACCATGGTGTATTAAATATTCCCACCCTTGAATCTTTGCCAAGTGTTCCATTTCATGAATCTCAATGGTTTAAGTTTCATGTCAATTTCACATGAGGTTATAATCATCACTCTGAACTCATCAAGAATATACCACCTAGCCTCCTAGATTATGATGATAATTATCATAATGATATCAATACAAATATTAAAAAATTGGATACCTCACCTCATCTCATTTTTTATCTTCCACTTTCTTTACAACCTCATTCTTGTCAACCACATAGTGATGATATACCTATTGTCTTACCTAAGGTTTGACATTCCATTCATCATGCCAGATCAAATGACTAGGTCATCCCTACTAATGATATTTATCTTCATACACCTAATTATGATGATGGATATACCTTATATGATCCATTATTAGGAGGTCTTTTTCAAGCCCAAGATGTTGAAATTATTCATTATCATTCCTCTTTCCTTCAATCTTTCAGTATATATTCTATCATTTTATCCTATATCATTCATAATTTTAGAATTTTTAATATTTATTACAAGGTAGAGATGGTGCACACACCTCCAAGTTCTAAATAACCTCATAAAATTATGCTTATGGATCATGTTATGACTAGTCCCTATCACTTTTCTAGATACCAAGACCCCTCTAACCAACTTATCCTTGAGATGTTTGCAAATATTCTTCAAACTTTTATACATCCAACCCCTCCCTAAATAAATCCCAATGTATATCCTAATCCCACTCCCTCCCTATATGTTTCTCTTGTTTTTTATTATCCTATTTCTCCTTCAATCAAGCCTTGCCCAAACTCTCCACTAGCCCCACCTTCTCTTGGTGATGGTTTGATCCCTTTACAACAACTTGCTCCTTTGCCCACCAAATGGGATAATAAACCATATTGTGATATTTATAAAGTTTTTATTCAATGTAATATAGACTATTCATTATACCAACCTTCCTTTTATTCTACTTCCACTCCTCCTATGAGTACACCTAATAAATCTACTCATAGGCGTATTTGTTGCTTCCATGGCATATATAATAATTCATCCACACATTATCGTAAGATACAAATATATTAAACACCATGAATCCCACCACTCCCCAGCCCATAGACAAGGCTATACCTCCCTCAAAAGGTGTTACTTAAATATCTTCTCAAATATGGAGAGGTATATTCTCTCAAGCACTAATGTGGTACACATCACATTGATCATTACCACATCCTTCAACATCATCTTAAGGATCACCTCATAACCATTATTATTAATACTAACCTCCCCTCATAAGTCACACTCTCAAGAAGTATCCCCCTTCTTCCCCCATGATCTACCACATATGGTACCTTCTCCACCTACTATTTCTCCACCTATGAGTCCCTTACTCATGGACCTTCCCTCACGTGTGGATCCCTCTCCATCATTGAATCCTTCCCTGGTGGAGCATTCCCCACCAGTGACTCCTTCATCTCCCATATAATCCACTACCATGAATTATCTTGAGAATCCCCTATAAAATATACCTCATCAACACGATCCTTCAATCATTCCTATATTTTCTATTGAAGAGATTCAATGTGAAGCATTTTCTCAATTTTCCCTAAAGATCGATGAGACATTGGCTACAATACAATTTAAAATTCACTAAGACCTATAAAATTTGATGGATAATATGTGTGGAAAAATATATTAGTCCTTATGAACACAAGCATGGTGTTATTACATTCATTTCTTCATTTGGATTGGATGTGTGATCCAATTTTACATTTATCCATTTTTATCATCTGACATTGTATCAGATTCTTATCTATCTTACATGGTGACTTTTATTTTGAAATATATGTTTATTATGATCTCATTATTATTCTTATGTTCTCTTATGGATCATTTTTAATAATTACATACTTGTTCTTATTAAGCTAATTTCTTATGATTACCTTATTTTTTTCATGATTATTTGCTATCTTATATTTATAAACATGGATAATTCTCATTGTGACATGATTGTATAAAAATTTCTCTCTTTAGTAATTACTCATTTACCATGTTATTAATTATAAAACAAATCATCTCATTAAAATCTCATTTTACTGATCCACTTTGGATCTCCCCTTCTTCCCATCTATTCCCTTTTTACAAACTAAGCATACACATGGTTGACACTTGAGATACCATTCTAGTTTATATTTAAGCCTAATTATTCTAGTTAGTCATATCTTTAGATACTTAGCTTCATTTAGCCAAAACCTAAAGTTCATTTGTGTGTATCACTCTATCTCTCATTATTGGTCATTCCAATTCCATATGGAAGAGGAATCTTAAAAAACCATAAAATATTCAAAATCCAAATCATTTAATAAAAGGAAATTATATAAAAGGAAACATTCAAAATATTTAAAAGTCAAATCACACTAAAAGATGTAATTCTAAGCACATCTAATATTTATAATAAAATATCAAAATACATAGTTGGACTCATGAGAGATTTGAGGTCCATTGGGGTGTGGTAGGCTAGTAGATTAGAAAAGGAAAAAAAAATTAGTGTTACCTACTTTCTCATGAAAGTACCTAATCTTCTTAGTATACTAATGGCTCTGAAATGGGTCTTAAGGAATGGGAAACACATCATGGAAAGTTAGGTCCATTTTAATTTTCTTGTTGAAAACTATCAATATGAGTTGATCTTAGTACCACACTTATTTTCCTACATATCTTTGTGACTCTAGTGAATATGGATCCTCTATATATTGATGGTCACTAGTCACTTAGTGTCTTCTCATGTCCTTAGTGTTCCTAATGTCTCCTAATGCATTCTCATAATAAACCTATGTTATTATTCTTACATTCCCTTTTTCACTTCTTATAATCCTAATATTTACCCTTGAGAAACATTGTTTTATTCACTGATCACTTCCCCTAGTGATTCCATTTGTGAGTTGTAGTGTAAGGCCTTGGAAAGGCCTAGGCCTTCCTCATAAATTATTAAATTTTCACATTACAATTTCAAACATCCAATTTTACCATAATTCAACATTGTTTCCACCTCATTGGTGTTCCCTTTGTGAGTTTCAGTGTAAGACCATGGAAAGAGCTAGCCTTCCTACAAAAAATTCAATATCCAAGTCATAAAAAAATTACATGTGTCAAATATGAGATAATTTGTGATTGATTATGAGTTCCACATCATTGACATGTTTCCCATCTTGAATTGGTATGTTTTATGATTACTTTATTAATCTTTTAGTTTTATCTTCTTATTTTTTGATTGCATGTTATAATCCAACCACTTTTATTAAAGTTTTTCATACTTCCTAACTTGAACTAGTGTGATTAATTTAAGACCATTTTTACCAATTTTGTTTATCTTTTATTCTTCCCAATGTGATTTAGTATGATTGGTTAACTTAATTTATTTATTTTTATACCATTAGTCTTTCACATGATTTCCACTTGACTACATTATTTTCATCCTTATAAATGTGATTTAGTGGTTTTTTACTTGTTTTAATTTTGTACCAATATTTTTAATGGTTTAAAAAACATTTTTTCCCTCTTATTTACCACCTTTTTTGGTATATTATACTTATTCATATTTTTTTATTATACATTTCCCATCATGATATAGTGTGTAGTGCATTTATTTTTGATTAATTATACTTTTCCAAAATCTTTTTTCCTGTTTATTTTTAACCATGCATGTGTACTACATAATTCTAGAAAATAAAACACCACACATATATTTCCCATAACATATAAATCAAAATAATAATACATGTTCTATAATGAAATATGTCCATACATCCATAACCATAACCAAAATATAACCCATAAGATCAACATCCCACTATAAAAATAGAATATATCTCTATATATCGTATGTTTTAAATAAAAATAGTAAAAAAATACATCAATGCAACACTATAGATGGGCCCCATCATGTATATCTCATGGCATAGACACACTACCCATAGATGCCATAGACTATCCACTTCGAATAGTGTGTTACAATGAGGCTATTCATAATCTCAACCCTACTACATGTCCCTTTAGGTTAGCCACATAGGCCTATACCTATCGCAAGTAAATAGTGGTAGCCATGTGTGTAGCTCTCTCCTGAGTTAGGGCCTACTAAGATTATGCCTCTCCTTCTCCCACCCTTGGTGATGGTTGTAACCCATCTCTGTATGCTTGTATCTACCTTGTGTCCTCCTCCACTAGTCTAAACTAGCTTTATTGAGTTAGGGAAGATGGTACCATAGGATCATCTAGTGTAGGGGGTCATATGGTTCTATCACCCCATCCAAAATATCATGGTGTGTTCCCATCACTAAGGATCCCCATTTGACCTCATCATCTACAAGATTTATAAAATTTAAACTAGAGAGATATCATATCACATATATGTATCAAAATTTATCTATCTATAATCGTATACAACTAGTATTTTATCATGAAAATTATAAATTATAAAACATTATTCACATGTCCTAGTGTTACCAATCATAGTCTCTCTATCTACTCGACCATCGAGCATGGTCTCTTCATCAGCTCATCCCTTGAGTACCTTAGTTATGAGATGCATCCCAATCAAAGCAAAACCTAGAGTTACCACCCATGCACATTTTGGGCCTCTCCTCAATGGTATCTTTATAGACCATCTCTTCCTTAGGCTAATTAATAGGTCATCTTGGATCACCACCCTCTATGCTCCATCCCACCACTGGCATCTTTATTGGTGGTGAGACCAAGGTGGTCTATGCTCTTCTATTTGTGGTACCTATAGTAACCTTACATCCATGTCCATGCCATTTATTCCTCTATCTATTATTTTTCATGCTCATCTAGTCCATGGTCTCACATGTTATAGTCTAAACTCTAGTCTCTCGACTAGTGCTCTTCCTCCTCCTATCCCCATCAACTCTCTTGCATGTTGTGTCCAAAATATGGGAACCAATATAAGAGATACTGAGTTTGGGATTATAAACTATCCTAATAAGCATGTAATTAGATGTGGTTCTCCCCACCAAGTGTAGTGTCCTATGATCCATACTCATGCTAACCCTAGTGCCAAAATTACCTAATTTGGCCAAATAATTACAATGTATGTATAAGTCTTCTACATGATCTATCCTCATGTGACTGGCTACATTATTAGCATGTGGGGCATGGCCTATGCCAATTGATCTTATTTCCATATCACCACCTAATGTAATCTATCATCAACCACATAAGGTAACATAGCTAAATGATACACCAAGAACCTATTATATACTTAGGCACTCAGTAATATCATTGGTCCCATATTCTTCTTCCCTCTCAATAACATCCCATACATATCATGCATGAGTTAAACCCATGTCATAGAGTGCCCCTTGATATAATATAGATTGACACAAAGCAATCACATACAATGGTACCATATCATCTAACTTTTGACATAACACTCATGCTATCATAATTCTTATCACAACCTTCAAAAAATTTAGAATCTATATAATATAGATATCAAACAAGCTCATCCTCATTCCTAGGTAAATCTTATCTAAGCACATCACCCACCAAGCTAGTGTTCATCTTTCCTCCTAGTCATCTAGTATCCCTTTTATCATCAATGTCCCTCTATCAGTAGTCTAAGTAATGCATGAACATCCTCTAAACTGGTACCAACCTATATGGTATCCCCATCCAAAAGCCATTTAAATGTGTTGGTTAAGTGATCCTAAGCTCCAAGGAACATGACCATGATATCAACACTTAGTGGGATATGTTGCATCTCCATGATGCCTCCTAATCCCAACATGATCAATCTATTTTTTTCTACATCCATAAAGTGTTATAGTAAATATGGTAACCATGAAGCATCAACGAATCACCAAAATCTTCAGTATCTCAAAAAAATATCAAACAAAAAAGGATGTGTTTGACCTTCAAATCACTCATAATCAAAATAGATTCTTTCAAATTTCACAAAAAATAAACTAATTTTCTTTAATATATTCATTTTTTTAAATCGAATTGACCTATTTTAAAACTAAATCAGCCCTTTCAATACTAAGTCAACCATGTTATGGCTTAATAATACTATATCATCCCATTTTTCCATTGCATTACTATATTAACCATTTAAAAAACAACTAAGTCAACCATATAGTACTAATTCAGCCACCTTAGACTTAAAAAACTAAGTTAGGGTTATTTTCCCTCAGTAGTACTATATCAACCACTTAGGAAACAACTAAGTCAACCATATAGTACTATGTCATCCCCCTTCCTCAATAAACTAAGCTAGCCATGCACTACTAAGTCAACCCACTACATTTCTTATTTTTTACCAACTAAATTGACCTAGTCAAAATTATTCTTTCATTGAGATGACTTTTTGACTAATTTCCATAAATGCTTTGGGCATTTATTCTCTGACCCCTTCTTACCCAGTACCTTGTTTGACCCCTAAAGTCCATAAAAATTTTCTAGGGTTAATTTTAGTATCTAGATTTTGCCCAATTTTTCAATTTCTACAAAACATTGAATTTCAAATAAAAATGCTCAAAAAATTTGAAATTTTTATTTATGTATGTTACAATCATTGTGGCCACTATACATCCTCCCTATCTCAATTGTCATCTCATTACCATCCTGGATCCCTAGGCTCTCACTAGGTCTCTTAAATCTATATTTTTGTTAGAATAGTAAATAATAGGAAATGAATCATTTTCACCCTATTTATATTTACTATTTAAAGTTATTTACCCTTCAAATATTTACCATCATATTTCTTATTTTGACCATATCTTTGTTTCTACTAACTCTTTTTCCAAACCATAAAAAGTTATGGAATCTTGATGTAATAGAGAATATTTTCCACTATTATATGTATATGTTGAAAAAATTTAAAATTTTCACTCTTTTTTTCTAATCTCTATAGGTTCACCTAATGTTTTTCACATTGGAAACCTTCATATTTCCAACATATCCTTATTTATCTATAGTACTAAGGTAAGAAAATGTATGTGTTTCTCAATTCTATCCTTTTATTTATCTTATTTGCTCCTTAAAATAGCTTATTTAGCATGAATAGTATATTTCATCATGTTATTTTCTCATAGCACCATCCCCTATTGCACCTACATAACACATGATGTGATTCAAGTGGGGTATATGTATACACATAATATTTAATAAATTTTATTAATTAATGATTCTCTTTATCTTGTAGGAACCCATAAATTTTTAATATCTTTGAGTGCATGCCTTAATGGGTGTGTCGAGAAAGGGGTGGGTAGATCATTCATGCTTCATAATATTTTTGTCCCTTTTGCCAAGTTTTATATACACACTTGTATCTTAAAAACCATTCCCATATTCTTTTTGTATACACAATATTTTTAACTTTTATTAATTATTGATGCTTTACATCTTGTAGGAACCTATCATAACTTAATCTCTCTAAGTGCATGTCTTAAGGGGTGCATTGAGAAGGGGGTGGACATACCTTTAGTGCTTCATAGGATTGTTGTCCCTTATTTACACATTATTCCCAATCCATTCAACTCCTAAAACCTTTCACTAAGCTATTTCTCCTCCTGTGCACATTCCTATAGTCTTTTCATCTTTTTATCCTTCTTCTCCTTGATTTACACCCTTTTTACCAATTCAGTATACTAGGTCAACCTAATGTATTCTCAGGTCACTTTAGCTCTTTTGACTTGTTAGCATCTCGACCAACCTAGCATATAATTTAGGCATTAGTCAAGAATGTACTAGGTCAAGCTAATCAACCTAGTGAGTCGACATTCTCAAAAATAATTAGGGTAAAATAATCATATATATACAAGGTAATTTTAGTCACTTTAAAGAATATGAAATAAAGAGTTATTATTCACTCACACTTCTTCACAATCTACTCTTCTACCATTATACTTGAGGAATCTTATATTAGGTGTATTATTTGGAGAATCTATTGTTGTGGATAGGTCTTAGATGTTTTGGCCTAACAATGTGATCCTTATAAAGCACAATAACCTTTTGCAAAGTCAAATTGGATAAGGGAGAGATTTAATCATGATGGGTTCACATTCAGGTAAGTATATTCTAAGTTTTTTCTCCTCTCTTTTAGTAGATATAAGTAGCATAAGTGTTGGCTCGAATAATATTACTCTTCATGTTCTATGTATTAAGGTGTTACTTATGCTTAATTTATTTGAAGTTACCTATACATATTTTTATTTAAATCCAACCCCTCACATTGTGCCATAAGCTTTGGTATGCACTAGAATAATTTACTTTTCTTATTATTAGAATACTTTACTTTCTTGTTTATTATATAAGTGAACATCAAATCATAGGACTCTTTAAGGGTTGTTATGTGATTATGTTAAAATTTAGGTTTTAGAACCCTTCCTAGCATGATGAGTTGTGATAAATAATATGAGTGATCATCTAATCAGGTCTAGCAGATCCCCATATTAGTCATGTTCTTGATTAATAAGTATATACCCAATTGAAAGTGTAGGTGTGCTCTATCTTATTTCATCTAGTATTAATTCATTATGCATCATGCAATTTTGATTACATACATTATGGTGAACATGGTATGAATCAAATCCTTATTAGATTTTTTCACTTTTATTTCATTATTTTTTCATGATTTCTATCATATATTCTGACATACTAGTTCAATTCTATCAACCCAATTTTCTTTTTCTTTATGCACAAGAATAGGCAACTGAATTGACCAGCTCAACCTAGTACAAGTTTTTAGCACTTTTTAGAATAATAGCTCATCTTATGAGGTCAACCTAATTGACTTAGTGTATTTTTAGTCACTTTTTAATAGTTTATTTATAGCCTAATCGATCATCTCAACTTAGTATAGATTCTAGTTTCTAGAATTTTATATCATCCTACTAGGTCAACCAGCTCAACCTAGTAGATTTCCAACCTTCCAGTCCAACCAACTAGGTCGACCTAATGGACCTAGTGCATTTTTATCACTTTTTAGTAGATTTTTGTATTACTTGATCAACCAGCTTGACCTAATTTGTAGGTTTTGGATTAACAATTTCTATCTCTAAACCATCCAAGTGAGTTTATATTCTTATATATCTATCTCTTTCTATAATTTGCTTTAATGTTTACATCCTTCAAAGCTACCTCTATAAAGCCAACTAGATCAACTTGGTCAACCTAGTTATGTGTCCTATTTACTATCTAAAACAACTAGGTTGACCTAGTCAAACTAGCAGGTTTTTTAGACCCTATTTTCAATAGTGCTAGCTCAATACTCTTAACCTAGTTCTATTTGTTGTGCATACAATTTTTTCAATATATCTTATTTCAAATTTGTAATTCACCTTATATTATAATCAAATCTATCATTTTAGTTGTTTATATGCTTAAAATAGTTCACATAGTCTAATTAGGAGGATTTTAATTAACTACTTAGTTACACTATTTGTATTTTATGGACACATGACCAAATAACTTAACATCAAAAAACATTTTTACATTTGACTACCCATGCCAACCTACATGGATTTCATCACCAAGGGGGAAGTTGGCTTGATACTTTAGTCAAGCATAAAGCATGGTTAATGGTATATTTTGGCTAAGCACCTGGCACTCTTATCACTATGATGTGTGAAGTGATGGGTTAGTCCCCAATACCAAGCCTATATCATTTCCAATATAGTCCCTTTCATCCTAAACTCACCTAAAACCATCCATATATTGTTATTTAGTACCTTATTTATAGCCAACCTTCTATCATTTAAAATCATTCTTAATAATCTAACATTCTAGGCTGACCAATTAGCTAGCTTTACTTTTCATGTTGTTTATTTACTCATTACTTAATTGTGTGCACAAAAACTTGCACTAGATAATATTGGTACAAGATTTTTGATTTGTGTGCTTTAATTAGATTGACTAACATCAATATAATTGATTTTTTGTTTGATTTCAGCATTCTCTTTCTTGGATTAGCTACAAATTATCTTTTTTTTTTCTTATCTTACTATAATTCTTTTATTTTTCCCTATCTACTATACTAGGTTTATATGGTCAACCTAATAATATCTGAGGCCCTATTTTTTACCCCTGTTCACCACACTAGGTCGACCTAGTCAAGCCTGTATAGTTTGCAAGTCCTATTTTTACACTAGGCTGACTTGGTCAACCTAGTTCTATTTCCTTCTATCTCTATTTATCAACCTAATTCTCCATCTCTTTTATTTTTCATTTTGTTCATTTGATTTTAATAAAAATGAGCGATCCTTTTAGAATATTTTTGGATAATATTAATCCATTTAGATCCTATATGGGATATTCATTTCTCCCTTTATTTTCTTCCCAATAAAACCATCACTCTTGGGGAACCTCTTCTCCTCTTTCATCTTCAAATTGTCACATGGTTCAAATAACACCTCAAGATGAAG
The DNA here is from genome assembly GCA_037957365.1 of Torreya grandis. Classification (NCBI taxonomy): domain Eukaryota; kingdom Viridiplantae; phylum Streptophyta; class Pinopsida; order Cupressales; family Taxaceae; genus Torreya; species Torreya grandis. The sequence goes on along the minus strand of JARHVA010002316.1, from coordinate 2,539,009 downwards.
TTGATGGATCCAATCCTTTTTACACCTATCAACAAAATTCTTAAAATCTTCAAACAAATGTAGGAGTGATTAATATAAGTTTAATTAACAATCACACTAATAATAATTCTTCTGATAATCTTCACCCCAACACCAATTCAATCAATCCACCACTTGATACAACCTAACTATTAGATCAAGTAATTCAACAAATGAAAATTATACAAAACTTTAATACCAATCAGATGATACAACTTCAACAACACTTAATCAAGGTAACTAATCAACCTCCAATCATGCATCCTTAATCTAATCCTAACTACATTCTTCCACCTCTTAGAGATGCTTCACGTAATGTTATTCCTCAATCAATAATGAATAACTAGATGCTTCAAACCATTCAAAATGAGCCTTTAGCTTCCTTCATTATAGCTATTAACATTGGAAATATATCATCAACTATCAAATATGATGGGACTAAAGACCTCACCTCATTTCTTAAATCCTTTGGTAATATCTACAAAGAATGGATCCAAACTAATATATTTTACACTACTAAACTCTTAGTTAAAACTTTTACTAGTGATGTATTAGAATGGCATAATCAATTACCTCAACATTCTATTTGGTAACATAAATATTTGGTCAATCCTTTAGTTAAATAATTTCAAAACAATGATGTTCCTATAAATTATCTTAGCCATTTAATAAATACTAAGCAAACTACTAATGAATCAACTCATGAATTTATTAAAATATGGAAATCCATAGCTCATAAATCCAATCATAATATGTTTGATGATAACTTATTCAAACTCTTTACCTCTACTTTAATTCCCACTCTTCAATACAAGGTTTGAACCTTTGCTCCTCAAACTCTTAATGAAACTCTTGACCAAGCTAAATGGTAATACTTTCTTATGAAGAAATTTGAACCTAATTATAAGATTCTTAAACTATCTTTCCAAACATCCAATCTTATCAATAGTAACACTTCTCGAGACAAATCAGAAGTTTCAAAATATTATATTCCTTTACCATCTCACATACATCTTTTAGTAAATCAAATGAGATAATTTTTACCACCCTCTAAACCTTTCATATATCCTAATGCTCCTCGTAATTCATATGATCCCAATATATTTTTATTGGTTTCATGTTAAAATTGGACATTCTCACAAATCTTGGTTAGGGATTTCTAAATGTGTTATTTCTTACATGCTTGGTGATTTATTCGACCATGAAACCATTATCAAACATCATCATTAAGAGTACACTAATTCTTCTCAAAAATGACAATCCTATAAGGCTTCTACATCTAATAACCAAAAATATTCTTCCCATAATCAATCAATTTCTAAGGGTGTTTATGCAATTGAGGTTGATTATGATCAATACTTTAATAACTCTCAATATGTTAATATCGATAAAGTTAACTATCATCAAAAACTTGCCCACAAAGATCCTATTACCAATCTTAAGAAAACTTCTTTGGAGGAACAATTTCTTAAAGATACCACAACCATCAATATTGAATCAAAAGCAACTAGGGAACAACTTCCTCTTTTTTATCCTCCAACCACATATATTCCTCCAAAGTCTAATGTGTCTTATAAACCCCATGGCTCTTCTTCTAAATCTCATTGGATTTTTGTTAAATAACTTAATTTTATTCCATGCAAGATTCCTCTTATGTATTTGGTTCACACTTCACCTTATCATTTTATATTCCTTATGGAACAACTCTAAGAGATTGAAGATGCATATTCCTTAGAGGAAGAACCACCTTCTATTTATTCACAACCAACTAACATTAATACCATCTAATCTATGTGTCCTCCTTCAAATCCTTCCATTTAATTCCTTGAAGAATACATGATTAATGATGAAATACTCTTTCATTCTAATGATCCACCTCTCTTCATCAAAATATCCATTAATACCACCCTCATTCAAAAATTTCTAGTTGATGAAGGTTATGGTATTAATGTAACCTCTTTATGGCTCTTACAAAAACTTGGTTATAATAAAAGTCATCTTAAACAAACCCGTATTACTTTTCATGGTTTTGATAGGACCAATAAAAATCCACTTGGTTATATATGGCTTTCGTTATCCATTGATCCTAAGACCATTTAGACCAAACTCATGGTTATTGACCTTCCTTTATCTTATAACATATTCCTTCATCATCCATGGACTCATCGAATGAGGGTCATTACTTATTTTGATAGTCAATGTATTAAATTTATCCATAATGAAAAATTTTATAAGCATGAAGATGATCCCAACCCATGGAGTATCCAATTACCTAATACTAAATCACAATATCATATTACTATGATCCCTAAAATTAATAATGCTCCTTTACCCAAGTTCATAAATATGAATCCTGATTTACAAGTTACTCTTATAGATTCTAATGATGATGAGCCCAATAAATTACAATATACTTACAATATCACCATATTACCTCCATACATTTTAGAATGGATTCCTCCTTATTTTTTACCTAGGGATCATACCATTCCTCTCATGGATGAGATTACCAATTTTTCCCATCCATGCAATGCTCAAGAGCCATCTTTACTTGAAAATGCTTTTACTTGCAATGATTTTGGAGTGGCTAAATTATTTCAAGATCCTCTCATCATGTATCCTAGAAAATTCATAAATATTGGGATTTCACCTTTTGAAGATCCTCCTAAATCCCAAGCATGTACAATTTCTCCACACATGATGACAACTATATCATGGCCCAAGCTCAATCAAGATACTTTGATGTCTTAAATTATCAAAATACCTTAGCCAAAATTCATACTTTTAATTAGGATGTGCATACCATTTCTATATCTAGACACTTAGAACCTAAGGTTTATGTGCTTCTTATTTATCATCCTCTTATCAATTCCCCTTTGGTGGTAGAACAACTTACACCTTCTAAACCTTTGGAATCACCTTCACCTTCTCTACCTCCTTTTGATCCTCCCAAAAAATCTACTCGATCTACTTCTTCTACTCCTATAATCACACTTGATGCCAAGGCAACCAATGTTCATCAAATACATTCTAAATATGATCATCATGGTAACTAAATTCTAGATTAGTAGATGTTAAGTATTGTGGTCCTCTTCCTACTTTGCCTAGTGATGAAGCTATTATTAAATTAATTTATGCCTATGAACGTCAACTCCCCTAGCAACATCATAAACTTGGACATTTTAAAACTAAAACTCCTCACTTCAATAACTTTATCACTAGAATTAATCCTAAAACTAATCCAATTTCATCCTTACCCAATGCACAATACTACTTTCAAGATGGTAATGCCATGATTATTGAAGAAACAAATCATATTAAATATGGTGCTCCCTTGTGCCCTCGACTGATCATAGTTTCCAAAGAACTTTCTCCTTTTGAACATGATAATTTCAACCTATTTTTTGATAAGTATCAAGATTCATTTGCATGGTCTTACCAAGACATGCCTGGCATTGACCCTAGCATAATGGTCCATAACATAATTACCTATATTGATACCAAGCCTATGCATCAGAAGCAACACAAAATTCCTCCTAAATTTACTAACTTATGCCATAATGAAATCATCAAACTACTTGATGCTCAATTTATTAAGCCAATGGATTATTTTGAATGGGTTTCCAATATTGTTTTTATTGAAAAGAAGGTCACTATTGTCATTCATATTTGCATTGATTTCCATAATATTAATCTTTCTTTCCTAAATACAACTTTCCTTTGCCTTCAATATATGCTATTGCCAATTCCACAATTGGATATGAAATGTTATCTCTTATGGATGGATTTTAAGGACACAATTAGATTCATATAGCTCCCAAGGACCAACATAAGACTAATTTCACCATGGAATGGGGCACCTATTGTAATGTTAAAATTCCCTTTGATTACAAAAATATTGGGACCACTTACCAATGTGCAATGACTCATATCTTTCATTACCTCATTCATAAAATTGTCAAAACATCTGTGGATGATCTTATTACCAAATCTAAGCATCGTAAAAACCACTTTTTTGATCTTTCCATCATATTTAACTGTCTCCTTAAATATAAAGTTTGACTTAATCATTTTAAATGTGTTTTCAGAGTTACATCTGAAAAATTGTTATGATTTTTAGTCTCTGTCCATGGCATTGATGTTGATCCAACCCAAATTAATGTTATTATTAACATACACATTCCTTTCTCTATTCCTAATATTCATACCTACTTAGGAAAACTTGGGGTAATTAGATGATTCATTCCCAAGATGGCTTATTGAATTCACTCTATTAATTCCATTATTAAGAAAGGTATGGCCTTGGAATGGACAAATCCATGTCAAAAATCATTTGACAATATGAAAGTGTCGTTGTTTCATACAACTACACTTAATACTCATTTTAATGATAAACCATTGATTCTTTATACTACTTCCACACCTATTTCAATTAGGTTAATTCTTGCACAATAGGATAACATGAGAAAAGAGTATTCCATTTAATATATTAGTTGAGGCCTCATTGATTATGAAACATGTTATACTAAAATTAAGTGTGACTACCTTGTCTATTTTTATACCAAAAAGCTTCATTAATACATGCTTTACCAAACCACCTATGTCATAATTCATTATGACCCTCTTCATCATTTATTATCTAAAGTATATCTTCTAGGAGATAGAATTGGAAAGTAGATGGTCTTACTAAGGGAATTCAATCTTTGCATCGTCATGCAAAAAGCTATCAAAGGACAAGTCATAGTTGAACAACTTGACATATATGCTATTCTAGCCACTTATTCCCTTAAAGATAACCTTCTAGATGATAATATCCTTTATATTTAATGTCTTAATCAATAAATTTCTCTTAAATATTATTTTCATAGCTTTACTATCGATCTTGAAGCTAATCAACTAAATCAAAGGTAGTTATCAAGGAGATTCTTAAAATTAATGTTGACTTACATGATGATACTTAGACCCTCAAATTTTATGGTGATAAATTCCTTCAAGGAGCTGGGGTAGGTTTCATTCTCACTAGTTCTCTTGGCAAGATCATTCCTTTATCTTTTTATTTTACATTTGATGTCACCAACAACATGGCCATGTACAAAGCTCTTATATTAGATATGAGAGTTAATCTTGATTTAGACATACAATACCTTCATTCTTTGGGTGATTATCAACTCATTTTCTATCAATTTAATGGTTCATATAGATGTAAAAATGAAAACCTTATCACCTATCATCAAATTAAAATCAATCTTGCTAAGGATATTGTCTTTTTTACAATTGTCCTATTCCTAAAGATTAAAATTTCATTATTAATTATCTTGCCTCTTCATCATCTCTTTTTCATCCACATAAATTTATTTCTAATCCTTATTTTTTCATAAAAATAATCAAATCCCCATCATTTAATCACCCTCCTAATTCACTTATTTTCCACATCAAAGTTGTTACCATCCAACAATGTCCTTGGTATCAAGATCTCATCCAATTCTAAGAACAACAAATTTATCCACCTAATTTTTATTCTTGTGAAAAGACACATCTATAAAAATAAGATTTCAAGTACATATTTATACATATCATCCTTTATTATCACAATACCAAAGGTACCTTACTCTATTGTGTCATGTAAGATGAGGTCCCTTCTCTACTTGAGCAAGCACATGGGGACATTTACGATGGTCATTATAGTGGACACATTATAGATTTCAAATGCCTATGTATGGGTTATTATTAGCCTAATATAGAAAAGGATGATATTGAATATGCTAAAAAGTGCAATCCTTATCAAATTTATAATGATCTCATTCATTCTCACCAACTAAACTTCAAACCATTAAATCTCATAGGTAAACTTCCTCCTTCCCAAGATGGACACATATTTATTATCACCGTTATTGAATACTTTACCAAGTGGGTCGAATCCATGCTCCTTTCCAATGTTACCAGTCCTACCATATCTAAATTCACTCTAAACCAAATCATATTCTATTTTGGCATTCCTTATACCATCATTTCTGACAATGGTGGTAATTTTAAAAATAAACATGTTAAACAACTTTGCACCAAATTTTAGATTAATCACAAATTTTCCAGTCCTTGTCATCCATAGTGTAATGGTCAAGTGGATGCCACTAATAAGATTCTCAATAAAATCCTTCGAAAGACAATTCATGAAACCCACACATACTGACATATCCATCTTTATCTTACATTTTGGGCCTATCAGACTAGAATTCATACCTCCATGGGGCAACTCCATTTTCTATAGTCTATGGTTCTAAGTCAATTCCTTCTCTTGAAGTTGAGCTTCCTTATCTTCACATATCTCTTCATGGAATCATTCATAATGATGAATTGTGTGAAGCTCACCTTCATGCTCTTGATCTACTTGATGAATATCACCTCTCTACCTTACAACATAATTACCATTATAAGGCTTACATTGCCTGACAACATAAAAAATGTATCAAAATATACACATTTAATGTTGATAATCTTGTCCTTAAATTAAACTACACTCATGACAAAGAAGGTAAATAGTCCCCAAAATGGTGGGGGCCATACTTATTTAAATATCTTTTTAGTCCAAGTACCTATCGCCTTCAAACTAATGAAGGACAGGTTTTCAAAGAAACCACCAATACTCAATTCCTAAAAAAATACTTTTCCTAATCATTTCCTTCTTATCATGCTTTCTATCTATATCGATCTAATACTTTTTACAGGTTACTTTTGTCTGGATCTCTCCCTCTATAGTAATTCCCTCTTGTTCATAAACCTTTAGTCCCCCCTTTTGGTATTTTGGTTTCTTGATGTACCATAGTTTTCATTATCTTAATTTTATTTCTTATTTATATTTGCTAATTTTGGCTTAGCACCCCTTGGGTTTTTCTTTTATGAGTCACCTTGTAAGACTATAGATAGGATCTAGCATCCCTAAAAAAACCACCATCTTTTACTTATTTTCTTTTCCCTTATTGCTACTTACCGATGTTATTTTGGCATCCCTTAGGTTTTTATTTTGTGAGGTGCTTTGTACAAAGGCTCCCTAACTTTCTATTTTATCTTTCTTATTATCACCCTCATGGGTCTTTATTTTATGAGTTTCTTTGTAAGACCGTGGATAGGACCTGACCCTCATAAAATTACCATTATTTTCTTGTTTTTTATCTTTGTTCTTAAATTTAAGATTTTGCTTCTATTACTAGATGGAATTTGCACAACAATCTATGCTAGCATGTTTTCCTCCATTTCCCTCTTTATTATGATAAGGAATCACACCTTTGTTGTCATTGTATCCCTTCTTTTTGTCCTTTGTCACATTTTTTGAAATTTTAAACAACTTATATTATTTTATGTGTCATTATTCTTGATTTCCCCTTTTATGTAATCTCCACATTGGATAAAACAAGGTTGAAGTCAAGATAGCACTTTTATTTCACCTAGATTTATGAGACTCTTAGAGCCCATGTTATTTGAAGTTCTCTCTCTTAGCAACCTTATCCCAAGTTTTCAAATGAAAGTCATTTTTAGCACCCATGTTTGGTCTTCCAAATCCATATGGAGGAGGAATAGAAAAATCCATCAAGAAATTTAAAATCCAAATAATTTGAAATAAAAGGTAATGATATCTAAAAAGAAACATACAAATTTCAAAAGTTGAATTCACACAAAAAGATGTGATTACAAGCACATCTCCTATCTCTAATTGAAGCTCAAACTCCATAGTCAGTTTCAAATAGAGCTGAAGTCCTTTGGGGTGTGGTAGTCCAGTAGATTGGAATAGGGGAATTCAAAAAAATCTATGGTGCTACCTACTTTCCCACACAAGTACCCAATCTTCACAGTAGACAAACAAATCTCTAAGGGGTCCTAAAGAATGGGGAACATGTCAAAGGGAGGTAGGTCTATTTTAATTTTCATGCATATAGCCTTCATAGTATGATTTATATACTCCATTTGTTGACCTAAGACTTATGTAGCTAAGAGAAGTTCTTCAGAGACCTTAAGGTCGATAGTCCTCTTGTTTTGATAAACTAAATTTGAGTGTCTTGAATTTGATAAAGAGTTTCTCTACCTTGGTTTTTACTTCATTCTCCCCTCCACCCATTTCATTTCCCCACCTTGAAATCCAAATTATGATTCCAAATATATTTTCCCTCTTTTTTCAATTCCTTCTTAGTTTCTCAAAAATATGCTAGCACTAGTGTGTTTCAGTTTTATCTACCTTTAGTCACAAAACGACATGTTTGAGAAACTTTGGGTCATATTATTAACTTAATTTTACATTTACTAGACTTAATTTACCTTAATTTTTACATTTATCATGATTTTTTTGTTTTGTTGTTACAAACACCTAAGTTCATACCCCTTTCTCCATTGTTGAGTGAGATGTGGTTTGTTATGCTCACTCATCAATGCTATTTTCCCTTTTATGCATTGCCTTTTTCTATTATTGGGTGAGATGTGGATTTTTATTTCTCACTCATCAATGTTATTTTACCATTTTTTTTCCTTTTTCCATTGATTTATTTTTCTTATCATTCCTTTTTAAACATTTATCCTTGGTTTGAATTGGTGAGTTTGCCTTTTCTTACTTGAGGTTTACTAGTTTGAGTTTTTTTTGTCTTTAGTAGCCTTGTATTTGTGGTTACCAAAATTAATCTTGTTTGACTTGGTAATTTGGTCTAACATATCACTTGTCATTTAAGATGCCAAATTTCCAAGTGCATCCCATCCACATAGCACCAATTATCTTGGATTTTCTTGTGTTTCTTTATTTTTGCTCTTTAGTTTTTTATTTATGGGTTTGTTAAAAGTAGTCTCTGCACCCTACATAATCAAAACTAAAAACATAGCTCAAAACCATCCCATGATAAAAGGTAAGTCAAGGTATGAATAAATTTTACTTTTTTTAGTTATTTACTTTTTAGATTACTTTCCCTTTCAGTCTTACTTTTAGTTATTTTATGATTTTTAAAATACTGCAAATTTTTTTAACATCAAAATTATGTGTGTCCTTAAATTATTTCTCAAATCACCATACCTTATTACCCCTTAGTGACACATGATGATCTAATAGTGAGGTCTATGTATACACATAATATTTTAAACTTTTCTCAATTACTGACACTTTATATCTTGTAAGAACTCATCACGACTCAATCTCTCTGAGTGCATACCTTAAGGGGTACATCAGGAAAGGGGTGGATACACCTTTGGTGCTTCATATGATTTTTTTTCCCTTATTACCAAATTATTCCCAATCCATTCAGATCCTAAAATATTTCCCGAAGTTATTTATCCTCCCTTGCAAATTACTCTAGTCTTCTCCTCTTTTTATCCTTCTTCTCCTTGTTTTACACTCTTTTTACTTGTTTAGTACACTAGGTCAACCTAGTTGACCTAATGTATTTTGGGTCCACTTTAGCTCTTTTGACTTATTTGCATCCTAGTCGACCTAGTACAAACTTTAGGCATTAGCCCAAGAATGTAATAGGTTGATTTGATCGACCTAGTACATCCAACATTCTTGAACAATTTTAGGTAAGATACTCCTATATATATAAGGTCATTTAAGTCACTTTAAATGATATGCAATAAAGAGTTATTATTTACTTATGCTTCTTCACAATCTACTCTTCCACCACTCTACTTAAGGAGTCTTATCTTAGGTTTCTTATTTGGAGAATCTAGTTTTATGGATAGGTCTTGGATTCTTTGGCCTAAAAAAGTGATCCTTATGAACCAAAATAATCTTTTTTGAAGCCCCATTAGCCAAGGGAGAGATTGAATCATGATGGGCTCACACTTAAGAAAGTATATTATAACTTTGTTCTCCTCTCTTCTATTAGATATAAGTAGCATAAGTGTTGGATCGAATGATATTACTCTTCATGTCCTATGTACTAAGGTGTTACTCATAATAACTTTATTTGAATTTCTCTATACACATTTTTTTAAATCTAACCCCTCACATTGTGCCATAAGCTTTGGTGTGCACTAGAATAATTTACCTTTTTTGTTATTAGAATAGTTTACTTTCTTATTTATTATATAAGTGAACATCAAATCATAGGACTCTTTTAGGGTTGTTGTGTGATTGTGTTAGACTGTAGGATTTGGAACCCTTCCTAGCATGATGTGTTGTGACAAATGATTAAATTTAATCCCCTAATTGGGTCTGGAATATATTTGTATTAGGCATTCTCCCAATTAATAAGTGTACACCCAATCAGAAGTGTAGGTGTGTTCTATCTTATCTGATCTAGGACTAATTCATTATGCATCATGTAATTTTGATTACATAGACTTTACCTCTTATTTTTCACACTTTTCTTATCACTTAACACCTTCATTATCCCTTTCCCTAACCTAAACCCTTTATTGAGAGCTTACATGACTATGTTAGCTGCATTGGCCTTGTATTATTATTAATGTAACTTATTAAGGGTCTCGGTCTACCCATGGCTAACCTAGTCTATGACCTAGTAATTTTTTGTCAATTAAAATAATAGGCCAACTAGGTTAACCTTATCAGCTAAAACTTTCAAAAGGGTTTAGGGTTAGATCTACCAATATAAGCAAAATCATTTCCCCATTTCTAGAAGAAGAGAAGAAGTACTATATATTATGCATCTGCTTATCCACCATTCTACTAGAAGATTAAACTTAGGGTTTCATACTTTATTTGGAGATATGGATCTTGTATTATAGAGAATTAATTTGGATGCATTGATAGGTTGTCTATCATAGACATGATTTAACCTTTTCATCCTTACATACCACAACAAACTCTTTCAAAGCACCGTATCTAAGGGAGAGATTGAGGTTTAGTGGGTTCATATTCAAAGGTAAGTATTGTTAACTTTGTTCCTACTTTGTAAGAGTAAATAGATATGCATTTGTAGTTCTCTTCCATGCATTCAGACTCTATATACATTAACATGAGGATATGTCTTCTATACATGTTTACTTTTATTTATTTATTACCCCCACTTTGTGCCATAAGTTTTACTAAGCACTAGATTATATTTTTACTTTACTTGTTATTAGTAAAGTGAATATGAAAACACAAGAATTAGTTAGGTTTATTGCATAGTTTTTATTGGTCAGAGGCTTTGGAACCCTCCCTAGTAATATTAATATGGTAAGATATCCCTTGATTAGGTCTAGTAGATACATATTGGACATGACCCCAATTATCTAATCTACCCCCAATCTAAAGTGTAATTAGGATCTATATTCTCTGAGCCAGGATTGATTTTTAGATATGATGCATTTTCCATTGCATATAATGTCTAACTACATGATTTGTTCATAGGATTTACCTCCTATATATTGGATAGAGGTAGTTAATTGTGTAAACTATATTTAGAACCACACACCACATCAATCACTTGAGCATATGACTCTGAAGGAGGATTGGTCTAAAACCAAGCTTGATGTCTTATTTTTCCAAGTCTTTGGGAGCCTTGCTTGGGTATTTATACCAACAATGAAAAGGAAATCATTTAAAAATAATAAAAAACCTTTAATTTTTGTAGGGTATTACGAGGACATGAGAGATTATCATATTTTAGATCCTAATACTCATGATTTTCATTTATGAACTCATGTATAGTTTGATGATCACTTCACATCTCATGATTCTTCATCTTCTTCCATGCTTACTTCTTCTTCTATTGATGATTCACCTCATCTCAAGGATTCATTATTTGAGGAGATAGTTCAAGTGTTCCTAAGGAGGTTATAGAGGATGAGGATCTTGTTTAAACTAATATGGCCACCATGTCTAGGTGGGCACATACTATAATTTTTGAGGCAACACCATTCATATATGATCTTTTACCTACTTGACATCATTGTGCATACTATATAGATACTAGACTTTTGTGTCAAGCATTCTCTATAGATCCACAATATTTTTCAAAGGATCATGGGATACAAGAGTGGGATGATGTAATGATAGATGAGTATTCTGCATTTATGAAGAATCACACTTGGGATTTGGTCACTCTTCTTAAGGGAAGAAATTTGGTTATGTGAAAATGGATTTACCTCATTAAATATATAGTTGATTGATCCATTAACAAGTATAAGGCAAATATTATTGTAAAGGGATTTTCACAAGTCAAAAGTGTTGAGCATTCTAAGACTTTTTTACCCATTATTAAGATGGATTCTATTCACCTTGTAATTTTTCTTCCTGCATCATAGGGATGGCCAATATATTAGATGGATGTTAAGAGTACTTTATTACATAGATACATGCATGAGGAAATATATATAGATCATCCTATTGGGTTTTTTAATTATTATTCTCTTAAATATCAACTTAGGATGTCTCTTTATAATCTCAAATAGGCCCCATAAGATTGGTATGAGAAGATGGATTCATTTCTTCTCTCCACTGGCTTTGTTTATTACCACTTTGATCCCATAGTCTATATTTAGTGTATTGGGGAGGACATTATTGTTTTGGTCTTATATGTTGATGATTTATTTCTCATAGGTATCTCCTCATCTTAGCTTTAGACTATTAATTAGGAACTTTCAACATTGTTTAGAAATGATATATCTTGATCTTGTGCATTTCTTACTTGGTTTATAGATTTCAAAATCAAATACATAGATCTATTTAGGTCATCATAAATACACACTTTATATTATTTAGAATTTTGGCATGGTTGATTACAAGCTAATTCACCTTTTTTAGTATAGAGTGACTCCCACTGCCTCTTATACTGCTCCAATTTATGATCCTACATTGTATAGTTAGATGGTTGGGAGTCTTATGTATTTGACCCATACATGGTTTGACATTTCCTTTAAATTTGGGATTCTATATAGGTTTGAACATGAATCTCATGATAGTCATTAGTAGGCTACCAAGATGAATTTGAGAAATATTTGAGGCACTACTCATTTCAAATTACACTACACTAGGGGTTCTACTCAGTTGGTTGGATACATAGATTCAGATTGGGTAGGTTCTCTTGATAATAGGAATTCCAATTTTAGCTACATGTTTTTTATTTATTATTCATCTATTAATTGGTTATTAAAAAATAATTAGGATATTTCACATTTATCTATAAAGTTTGAATATAGAGAAGTAGTTATAGCGAGTCAGTAGGATCTTTAGCTTAGTTAGTTGTTGATAGAGTTTGGCTTTACATGGGATTCACCCACTATACTTTGGTGTGATAACTAAGGTTTAATTAATATATCTCACAACCTAATTAATAATCAATATACCAAGCACATTAAAGTACATATGCATTTCATTTTTTAGCACATTTAAGATGGCATTCTTAGCTTAGAGTACATTTCAACTCAGTAACATGTTATAGACATATTCAATAACATCACCTCATTTCCTTGAGTTATGTGGAATTCTTGGGGTTTCAAAATTTGTCCTTGAGTGGAATTCATAGGACATATTGCATATTCATTTCATGTATACATATTTTACATGATTATTCTATTAGGCCTAGTTGGGACTCATACTATGGATATGCCACTATTTTATGGCTTTTGTTATCCCCTAGCTTCACTTGAGGGGGGGGGGGGTGCTAGAGTATGTATTTCATGTGCATTTTTAATGTTTTCTAGTGTATTACCTATCTATTTTTTATTTCAGTGAGTTTGTCCTATGTGAGGGTTAATCCCACATTGGCCAATTTAGCTAGTTTAGTATTTCATCTTGTCTATATAAGTAAGTGCCTTCCATTGTACTAGCATTCTTCATTATGATTCACTTCTAAATAATATATGATTTGTCTTGTTTTTATATATCATATCTATAGATTACTTTTTGATGTTTTATTTCCAAGACTTTAGATTCTTGGGTTAGAATTAATTTACCATTCCTAACATGGAATCAGAGCCTTGAAGAAGTTAAAACCATCCCTTCTATTGAGACATTCAAATCCTTGCTAGTGCACAAATTTATTGGCACTTGTTAAAAAATGTCTAGATTTGTTCTCTATTATATTGTTAATACCTTCTATTTCATTTCAATATATGATGTATTTGTTTTAAATATTTAAAAATACAAAAAAATCATATATTCTAAAAAATATAAAAACATTTAAATAATATCAAAACATATAAAATAAAGACTCGAGCATGATTACATGAGATAGACATAGTTTAGATTAATTTTGATAATTTTAAGTTATATTGATGTTTTTAACTTATACATAGTATATTACAAATTTAATTTTATGTTAAATTATGCATGATAAATTTTAGTGTCTCATATAGAAATTAACTTGCATTTTGTATGATGAATCTCTATGTAGGCATTTTTAAAGTCTAGTAAAAGTTAACAGATGGTGTTTTAGTGAGAAGGTGAATGGACAAGAGAATCATAATGGGGTGAAAAATCTAGATGGTTGTGTGAATATACATAAAACCTAAAAATGGATTTTACCTTATTTATATGTAGATCACACCTCTTCACCATTAAATAATAGAGTTGATGGAAAATGAAAATAATGCTATCAAATGACATCTATGACACCATCTAATAGTAATGTTTTTGAACAATAGTAATGTTATCATTTTATAGTAATACTACTAAACAATAACAATATTGTCATTTCATATCAATGATTTCATTTGATAACAATGATGTCGAATGATAGCAATGTTTTTATTTGACAACAATACTACTGAAGGGTAGCAATGTTTTTTGTTTGATAACAATGATTTCATTTGATAGCAATTACGTGAAATGATAACAATGATACTAAATGGAAATAATGTTATCATTTGACAATAATGATGTCAAATGATAATAATGTTGTCACTCTACAACAACATTGTCATTAAATAGAATTTCTATCAAGTAATAGAGATTAATGTTAAATGATAGGATTATTATCATTCAACAATATTGTCTTCATTCAACATCATTACTATTGAGTGATAGTATTACTATTATTTGATATCATTATTATCATTTGATAGTTTTGGTGTCACTTGGCATGATATTTTCATTCCTTTATTACAAATAAAATTTTCTATTATGCATATATAAGTGGACATCTATTTACATATAATGGTGAATAAGCTCATATTAACTTTTGATTGAGTGGAGAACTATATTTATATGTATGAAATTTATTTTAAAATGTAGTCAAGTTGACCTAGAATACTAACTTATACCTAGATAATTTAGGTAACCACCCATTAAAATAACCAAATACTCATTTCTAAAACTAAAATATTCATGAATTAACTAAGAATAGCCACTAAAATTTACCTTGACATTGACCCTTGTTATTTGTATGAAAGTATTTTATTGATGAAACTCTATGATGTCTTGTGTGGTGTGTGACATTTGAACATGTCCTTGATTTGGCCGTTTTCACTATGTGTGGTGTGGAACACTTGAACATGTCCTTTTTTTATCCCTTGGCATTTTATGTCTGAATAATTTGAGAATGTTCTTTGTTTTCAACATTCCTCATGTCTATGAACATTTTTTTAGACAATTTAACATGTCTTTGGATTTGGCACTTGGCCCATATATGCCAATTTTATTTCATTTGTGCTTCTTGTTTGTTTTTATATTAATTAAATGATATTTATTGATACATTATATAGGAATTACCTCTTATGTTTTATGCAAATTTCAAATCTTACTATGATAACACATTTCCATATGCTAGAACTTTTAGTGATAACATATTAGTATACATGTTTCAAGTTAAATTTTATTTTTAGATGAGGGACTTTGTAGGATAAAATTACCTCACCTAAAATGGGGACATTTTATTGGGATTTGCACGCATGAGATAACACACACACACACACACACACACACAAACACACACACACACACACACACACACACACACACACACACACACACACACACACACACACACACACACACACACACACACACACACACACACACACACACACACACACACACACACACACACACACACACACACACACATCACATTTTAAAATTTATTTTTAAAAAAATTATTTACTAGCACATATTATAGGGGCATATGTCATTACACATGCACTCATATTTCTACTTATAATGAAAATCCACAAAAAGCTTAAAATTATAAAGTTATAGTAAGGATATAATATAGCTTTATGCCATAGTATTTATTCCTTGAAAATGACTAGATAATGGGAATAGTCCATTAGCTTTTGATCATGTTTTCAAATACGAGGATATGACAAGATTTTACAATTTAGTCTACAAGCTATTTGTAGTGGTTGACTTAGTTACATAGTGTATGGCTTGGAGTCACTAAGTACTCCAAAACTATCTAACATTTTTACATATTTGGGTTAAAAATATGGACATAAATAATCATGTTTTATCATCTTTAAATGAACAATAGTTTCACTACAAAAAATCAAAAGCAAGTTTGGGTTTGATCACCCCAAATTTTCTCAAATGGTTCATCTAAGGAACCATATTATCTAAGTGCTTCATGAGAGGCACCAATGCTCTAATAATTCAAGGAAGAATCATCACCAATAAAATTTACAAAAATAAATATTTATGTCACACATATAGGTGTATTCATTATATACTCTCATTTCAATTTTCAAACTATACAATCACAAGAAATTTTTAATTTATAAAAGTTCATTACAAATTTCAGATCAAGTTTCAAATGTCAAAATTCAATTTTCAAAATTTTAATTTTCAAAGGAAATAAATAAAAACTTCATGTGTTTTTAATTTTTTTATAAACTATATGATGCCTTTCATGATTGAAAAATTCATCTCAAACACAAAGTCTGTATTACACACTAAGTTATGAATTGTCTTTAGTCTAGTAATTTCATATATACACTAATGGGTGTGGGGGATTTAGTAACCTAAATTTGGTCATGAACACTTGAATATGAATATTTTATTCCATTTTACCATTAATTGACATGTGTACTTAATTGACACCATTTTTTTTCTAATTTGACATATGATAGACATAAAAGGAAACCTAATTTCATTAAAAGGTCATCTATTGTCATCTATATAAATGATATTAATGATGAAAACACATTTATGAATATGTATCATTTGACTCAAACCAAAAACTTAGTACCTTTACTAAAGGAAAATAAACACCTAACAAGACATGAACTCCTAGTTGATGTAGAGGCATGGGTAAAATTCATGTCAAAGGTCTCATCTAATGTTATAATTTGTCTTAAATATTCTTGTCCAATCAAGTTCTTCCTTTGAATTTTTTTTGGCTTAAAAATTATTTCTTGGTAATTATTACTTGTAACTTTAGTAAACCATCCTTAATTTTATTTATCTCTATCCATACCATAAAATCCATTCTTTATCTCTTTTAATTTGATCTCATGCACAAACTTTCTCCATACCATTCAAACTCCTTAGGTCTCAAAGACCAAATTTTATATTAGGTGTTAAGGATTAATTTTAAATTATTTTATGGTCTCATGGTTTCTTATAAAACTTTTTATAATTCCTTTAATATCATCAAACCCAATCCATCAATCATTTCCTCTTACTAAGCTCTCTATAACCTAGGAGGCTTGTAGCCCTATTTTATGACATTTCTGTTTGTTATGAAAAACTAAAAACCATTTTCAAGAAAAATATTACATATTAAATGACCATATTTGGCCATACAACTCCTTCATATTTATCTTAACACAACTCCCAAGACACTAGGCACTTCCTTCTTTAAGCCTTCCCTTAATTAACCCTCTAAACAGATAAATCTCATTAGTTTGAGAAATGTATGGACAACCAATCTAAAAAAATGGTATTTTTAGATACCCTTTTTCATCATTCAACTTATCCAATCCTATTTTAAACCTCACACTCAATTATTTTCACTTTTCCTTCTTTAGCTTATCACCCATTAGGTCTCCTAGGTTTCATTCACTTCTATAGGCTTAATATACCATGTTAGTAGTTAGTATAACTTTAATTATTTTAAAATATTCAATATAATATTTTTTTACCACAAACTAAAATTTTTTGGAATTTTCTGAGCATTCAATCTCTTAGAATCCTCAAAACCCTAAATATATAGTTTCCCTAGTCTACACAAGGCTAAGAGCCTATAAAATTGCATATATCTAATTATATATGGTTTAAAATACCCAAACCACTTGAATTATGTATTTTTTCATCTCTATCAACTTATCCAATGATATAGAGTCCTTGTTCCTTCTGTAACTTGCTCAAAATAAGTATGCAATCAACTATGTACATTTTCTTTGATTGTGTGTACATTTAGAGTGATAGTTCACACTTAAAAAGGTTTAAATGTCTTAAAAGGAATCTATAATTATTTTTTCATCTTTCCCCAAAAATATTACAACCTCTCAACACCTTTTCATGCTTTTGTCTATGCTTCAAACACTTCTTGGTTGGACTGTGTAACCCAAAATAGGGCATACATAATTGTAGATTCTTGTCACTTATTTATCTTCAATAAAATACTCATCATGGACTCTTATAAAAAAATTATCATTGTCTCAAAATATTAAGTAATCTTTGACAACACTCTTTATTCCCTCTTTTAATGGATTATCCTTTCAATCCCTTCCAAATAGGGTTACATATTTTATGCTTAGAGTTTCTTTTATTTTTAATAAGATAATGACTATGCAACACAGTTTGATCCTTGTAATAGGGAACTAATAACCACATTATTGGTATCAACCATATAAACACACTATTTAGTATTACCATCTTTCATCTCCATTACAATCATGCTTACCTCTCTAGAGCAAATGATGCTTGCATATCTTGAATGATCAATACTATGAACAAGGGTAAATTAATAAACTAATTTCTATAATTTTCCTTGTTTTAAATAATCAAAAATAACTTTAGGTACTTATAAGGATCTTTAAACCTTCAAATATCATATACCATAAAGGATTTTCTCATTCTCAAATAATGGTTCAAATCATGCTTTCTTCACTGTACTCAGTAGTCCTTCTTAACTTGCAGATTACACACCAACATGAATATAGTCATGGCCTCAAGGTATTGATAAAAGTAACAATAAATTGATTTAGTCATATACATTTAATTAATAAAACATATATCAAGACATATTTCTATATTCATAACATGATGCTTTGTTACAATATAGTCCTATCTTGAACTTGATGTACTTCTTGAAGAGTTTGATTTTCATTCAAATTTTCAGACTTTATCTCCCCTCTCTTTATTATATATGTCTATCCTTTATTACATATAAACATCCCAACTCAATTAAATTATTATATTTACACCAACTTCTATGTTTGTTATCAAGTTGGTTAATAAAACTACCTCCTTACTCACCAACCCAATGTATGGTTGAGAGTGAATTTATAAAACATGACTTAAACTTTAGGGATTTGACATATATAATTTATAATACCCATTTTCAAGAACTTTTTATACTCCTTAATCCTTCTTTTTCCACCTATTCACTCACATGCTTTTAACCTTCCTAGACTCCATTCAAACATTTAAAATTTAAAATTCCCTATTTTAGAGGGAAAACACCTAGAGACCATGTAACACATATTTAAGACCTATAATGGATTATAAGACATAAAATAGACCTTAAAATTTCCCATACACTCTTTGAAACTTAATTTTACCAACTTTTTACCACTAAATTGACAAAAACTTTGAAATGGTGTTTCTTTGCTTGATGTTCCTGCATCACTAATGTTCATTTCCCCGTCTACTAATCATATCTTTCCCTAATAAGAGTCAAAATTTTGATGTCCCTATCTATTTATCATATCCTATTTTCAAAATTTATATTTATAAACTCTCCAATGGGTATTTTCCCTACTTAAAATACTATAAAATCATACTGAATTCATAGATCTTGGCAAGATTATCAACTCTATGGAAGAATTTACTCACATAAATGTACATTGAAAATAATTTCCCTATTATTCCCAAATTAGTTTCTATGAACTTCAAGTAGTCATTAACCAATTCTGAATTCATTTTTATGCATCCCTAATCAAACACTATAAATCATTCAATCTAATTATAGATGCATTCATATAGTCAAATGAGAAAAATTCCACAAAGCACATAGGAACTACATGGAGGTTTGATCCCTCTTCAAAGTATTTATACATAGGTATTTATCAACATTGTGGGGTGTTAAGGCCTATCATAGCTCCAATAATTAACTCCTTTTTTATCCTTCACATTAACTTGTTATCTCCTTGTGGCACAAATCTAGGGTTTACAAATTCAATAAGGCATATACAAGTCTTTACATAGTTTCTAAAGCACAAATTATCACTAAAAGACATCATTGATACTACCACACCTGATCATTCTAAAATTTATATTTTTATCAAAAGGGACAAAATCAACTAATAAGAATAATAGTGACAGTTACTTTTGTCCTATAATAGGTGTTCTTATCTATCAAATAAATCAAGCACAACTTATAGGATATTTTTTGTGTTTTCTCATTTTATCTATTCCTACATTATATTCTATTGTTTAGTCACCTAATGACTCAAAAATACAATTTTATCTATATTTTTCACAGTTTAGCCTTTTTAGTTTATGTTTTAATTTGTCTATTTCAATATTTTATCTTATAATTATTTTTAACTATATTTACAACACCCTATACTACTTTATTTCATTATATACAAATTATGATAGATTACAATATTAATTCAATTTCAAATTAAACATATCTATGCATGGTTTCAATTCAATAATGTTTCATGAACAATATTAAATCCACATTGTATTCCATTTTGTTAGAATTAATCCCATAACTAATAAATGTGAAATGACATGTACATATCCCTTTATTAATAAAAATTATTATGTTTATCATATTATCACTCCTCTCATACATCATAACATGGTTAGCTCATTAATAAATTTCAACAATATGGATTTAGATATAAATACATACAAAATCATAAATATACTATGGGATAGGGAGTGGGTAAACATGCTCAAGGTATTATTGATCCTATTTTTCATATTCCTTGAAAAGGATGAACAAGTCGTGAGGTAAAATATTGAATCTAATTCTCATACATTCTTTTATTATTTAGTGCACATAAAGGTAAAGTTAAGATTAATAATAATATTATATCACAAACTCAACCAAGAAGTACATTGTCAAAATTACTTACACATGATCATGTGGTGTTACAACAACTCCTACAATATCATCTTATTACACTTCCTATACCATTGTAAATTGATCTATCTATACATAAATCTATAAGCTTTATGAACTAAATTTTGTGATTATCATAGATTTTTGGGTCATACCACCAAAACATGTTTACCATTATAATCTAGGATCTATGCTCTTATTGATTCAAATACTATTTTTATGATTACACTAATTTAAATAGATAATACCAAAGAAAATGATAATGCAAATAAAAAATGTATAGACTTTTTTACAATCATAAACCACAAGATTGAAATTAAAACCTTGAATTACATGGACATCCACTTGATAGAATCATTGATACAATTAAAATCAACCTAGCATCACATCCATTTATTACATTTGATGATTTAAAAATTATTGATGATGACTCTGATAGACATGCATTATTCATTAGATCATATGTTAGAATGCAACCAATCCATAGTGTTATGATAGATAATGGATCAAGTGAAGTTTTTTGCACCATACCACTTATATATTATCTTGCTTATAGAGAGTAATATATACAACATACATCTAGAGTTATGAAAGCATTTTATGGTCATACACAACATACTATTGGACATATCATAATACCTTTATATGTGAGACCTATCATATTACCTAATCATTTATTAGTGTTACCATGCACATGTGTCTTTGATATGTTATCAAGGAGATTTGGGTTATATAAAAGTAGAGGAATTCGATATCAATATGTTATGGAGTTAAGGGTAATTATCCTTACTCCATATCAACTAGTTGACATATTTATTAAACCAATTGGTAAAGAATTATTTTATACAAATATTCAAGATCATGATTTACATTAAAATAATCATATTCAAAATTATTATTTGTACCTACTTATGAACATGAGTCTATTTAGTTTTCTTCACATTTTCATTAGCATTAAGATGTTATATTTTATCCATATATATTTTTAGTATACTATGATTAACCATGAGAATTATCGCTCAGTTATAATATGTAAGATATCTACTCCTAAAAAAAATTATACATAACATAAATTATTTATATAATACAACATCAAAAGTTATTTTTGAGACTACTACATAGGTATAGATTATTAAATCATATCCTCTAATGCATGAGGATGCATGTATGGATAGATACATTAGTGGTTCAGATGGCTACTTTCCAACACATGGTTCTTCAGATGTAAAAGATTTTACACTTGAAAATCCTACTTTTGTACAATATTTTATTCCTTATTATCAAGGAATTGGATATAAATATGAATTTTTTATTGATGAGATCATTGGTTGGATACGTTATAGCATCCCTTTTCCACCTCTTATTTTGGCCAATGACCTTGATTAGCTTCCTTTCAAGTACTTACTTGTACATATCTTATTGGACCTTTACTTTGTTTACTTATTATTTTACACATGATAATTTGTATTCTATCCCATTTTCATTTTGTAGAACTTTCTCCCTTGTCTCTTTTCAACCCAATTCAAAAAACCTAATACAACTATCTTACTAGGATCTTATTATAAATCCTTCATTGAAACTAATTTTCTCATTATTACATATTTAAAAATTATTTCTCTCTCATTTTTAATTTCATCTTCACATCTATCTACTTTTACATAAGGTTACATGTTCATGATTTCCATCTATGATACTTATTCACCTACGTTGGGAGGAATTTCATTTTTCTTTCTTACTTGCTATGTTTTGATTTAACATATTTTTTAGGGTTGTTCAAATGTCCCCCTACTTATTATATTTTAATGACTTCATTCTTAGATTATTTTCAAGATTTTTGAATTTCACCTATCTAAATATTCCTTTTTTAATATGGAAAAATATACAAACATTCATATATATATATATATATAGACAAAAAAGTAAAACATTAAAACTTATAAACATATTTTCTAGTTGTTGGATTACATATTTACATAAACCATCTATCTTTATGTTCAATACATATCATATTTTGTTACATTTTGGATATATAATGCTTCTCACAAGGTATCTAATTATGAAATGTGACATATTTCTATAAACTTAGAAAATAGTCATGCACATAAAAAGTTGTCTTGATAGAAAAATATTGTATACAACCAATCTAGATAGAGTTACACCCATCAAATAATAGTGCACATTCACTCATCCTCTACTATGGGCATGCCCCTCTAAATTTTACATGTTTATTTATGAATGTAGCATAGCCATAGGGACATATTATCTAGGTTTTTTTAATCACAAAGTAAAATGAATATTTAGATATAAGGAAAATATTTAGCTAAGATATACTTTCACATGTTTTTGATGTTGGGATAGCCTTTTAACCAATAACCTTACTCATTTGGTGACATATAATCACTCTCTATGAGATCCCTTAAAAAAAATTTCTATCCATAATATATTTTCCATGTTGAGATATTATAAAAAAATAATGTCTCATTATTCATATAATACTTCACATGTGTCATGGTGAAGATGATATTTGATAACACGGACATAGATACATATGATCAAAATATTATAGTTTTAGTCTATCTATGCTTCTTTCATATGTTTACTTTATTAAATAACTTTTTTCAACCTGATTATCTATTTTTTGTGGCCCTTGGCCTTGTGTATGTTCAATGTACACTCTATGGTTTGTATGGCATCATCATGACATGTGTATGTTTCCCTTGGAATTATATGTTTTTTATACATTTATTTTCCCCTTGTTTTTATCCTTTGGGCCTTATATGTGACATTAATACAAATATATTTAGCTCTATGTGGTAATTTGCATGTCCCTTATATGTGTCATATATTACTTATTACATGACATTGTGAGACTTTACATACATATGAATTATTGGATACTATGGTTCCATGATTATTATCATACACACTATGTATCTATTACATATGTCTATGGTGACATGATACTTATCATGCACTTACTATTGATGTGTTTTAGTGATTCACCTATTTAATACTATGTTTACAATTCATATTTAACATGCACAAGTTATTTACATGACTCATACACTAATTCAATGCTATACTCAAATTATAGGATGCAATCCAATATAAAAGTTCTTCATATGTTTCAATTTCTAAGATTATAATATAATTCAAATCTATAAAATTCTATTACATGTTTACATATTTCAAAAAAAATTCACCTTTTCTTATGATACAAGATATTTTTAGAAAATTCCCCTCATCTTAAAATAGGGGAATCATAATGGGCTTATCTCCAAGATTTCATAGATAATACATTTTATATTTGACAGTTTACAATATGAAAAAATATAATTTTTAGATTATGGGGGCATTCAAATCACTTATGCACTGCACTCTTACATCTACTCATGCACAACTTATGAAAATATAACTATAATATTTCAAATAGTTTTCAAAAGATCAAACTATGTTTCTATAAATTACAAGGGGCATGATATGTATTCATAGAAAAGCTACTACTCTACAAAATTTAGATTTATCTTTTCCAACATTTAAAAGTTTATAGTTTGAATCTAGATCTATCTATAATGGTGTGTGATTCATATTTTTCAAGTGGATCATATTTGTGATTAGTGATTATCGATGAATTGGTTACACCTTATCAATACATATACTAGTTCACACCTCTTATTTTTAGTTTAGTAAGTGGGACAAGTTTGAGCTTAGTGATGTTCCACATATTTTTTGAATTTTAGTGAACCACTTTTTTATTTCTCATCTCTTTAAGAATTATAAAACACTCTATGAAATTTGGAGCATATAATATTTATGACTCAAATATATTCATTAATTATTAAAATTAAGACTTGATAACTATTAATTCACCACATGTTACACACTTCTCCACATGCCTCAAAAAGGGGGCACATGCATCTATATGACAAAGCCAAAGTATGTATACACATTGAGGTTTGCATTTCCTTTACACTAATGATATTATACATTAATAGAATAAAGTGAGGGGGGAATGCAGACACCTCAAATTAACCAATAAATTCATCAAAATGGTTTTCCTTAACACCTTTGTCTTTCTTGGTCAATTCACCATTCTGCTAACTTGTAATCTCTAAGAAATCCTCCGAAGTCTTGAAATTAGGAAAATAACTTTCAGACTTCCCTATTCATCCCTATTAAGAATAAACTTTATTGTCACTCTAGTTTAATGATAATTTTTTCCTTTTGGAAAAGTGTGTACTTGTTATATAAGGGAAAACTTCATACCGTTTATAATAGTGCAAAACTTTCCTCTCACACTCTAAGAACTATATTTTTGAAAAAAAATATTTCCTAAAATATTTTTTGCACATGTTAATAGGTTAGTTATCATAAATATTTAAAATACCTATCTATAAAATCATATCAAGGGACACACTTTAAATGACTTGAATATTACTAAAAATCAATTTTTATGATTTCAAAATCATATATTTGATGATTAAATAGTTCTATTACTAATTTTGCCCCGATTTTATAGTCCTTAACCAAATCTAACATTTCTTAATATAGGTTGAGGGAATCCATTTATTAATAATCATAATCAATTTTTCTTACTTTATTTCATATTATATTACCTAATGGGATAACTACATCAAGATGAGGCCCTTTGGGATATGTAGGAAGCACTCAGTCAACAAGCTTTTTTTAGGATAGTTCAACCATTCCCACTTCCCCCATTTCCCCCCTTCTCTCATTTGAAATCCTTGGTGTGCTTGTGAAAAATGAGGATAGTTATTTTATAATTATTTAATATGTCAATTTAATATCCATACAAACATATTTCAATTTTCCACAAGTGAAAAACCTATTTTTTTATCTAATGTGTAGTGTAACATGACAAAGTCATAGTAGAGGATAATGGCACACTACGTTCCTTCCTACCTCCCATATAATCATCCAAACAAATAATGATACATTATTTTTTATGGATATATGATTTTAGGTTTTATAATATAGTCATAAATTATATAAATTTAACATAACCTAAAATAAACTAGTTATAAGGATAATTCTCTAACTCTATACCTAGTTTTCTATTTTTATAAAGTTATAAATACTATAAGTTTTGTACATATATGTATTTAATGTATTATATATTATATATCATACTATACCATATTTAAATAATTAAAATTTATAATTAGAGTTAATTTTAATTTAAAATTAATTATAATGTAAAAAAAAGCAATAATTTGAAAATAGAAGAAATGGGAGGGATTCAAATAATCCACAACAAAGTGATAAAGCATACTATTGAAATAAGGAATTCAAACAATGTTCCCCTAATGTATTGTGTAAAATATTAATATCAATTTATCATAAATGAGTGATATAGATAAAAATGTACATGCCCCCAATGGCCAAGATATTATGTATGCTTGTGTAATATTTATGACTAAATATATGTGATCATGTAAGTGAAAAGGAAGCCATATCATGCAGGATATTCAATAGTAATCAAGTGAACATGTCCTAAATTATGACCATTGAAAGCATTGTAGGACATTTATTTTGTATTTTTTGATTTATTTTTAAAATTAAGAGGGAAACTTTCCATAGTGAAAATAAATCCAATAGATAGAGGCAATCTTGGATGCAAAGGGATAGAAGAGATACAAAGGATGTAAATGAAAAAATAAAAAAACTATATATAACAAAAAAAATAAAGTAGCTAACGAATAATGTATGTTATAAGAGGAATGTATGCATAACCCATGGTATAATATGAATGAGTAACTTCCTATGAATATGAAGTATCAATTGTAGTTATTTATAAATCTAAATAAGAATCATATATTACAATATAACCATAGGAATCACTTCTCATATACCCATGTAAACCTATAATTTCATGTGTGCGAG
The DNA here is from genome assembly GCA_037957365.1 of Torreya grandis. NCBI lineage: Eukaryota > Viridiplantae > Streptophyta > Pinopsida > Cupressales > Taxaceae > Torreya > Torreya grandis. The sequence goes on along the minus strand of JARHVA010002316.1, from coordinate 2,511,935 downwards.
GAGAAGATGTAACTTCTTATACCTCCATAAATAACATATGATGCCTTAGGAGATGTAGGCCTCTTAAGTTCTAGTTTTTATTTAGGAAAATGTACTACACTCTTTAGAGCTAACTATTTAATATGCTCAAGTGTAGTTTTATGATGTTGATAAATAAATGGATAAAGTGATTATATAATATGCTCATGAGTAACTATAATATTCTCATTAGTAAATGGATAAACTAATTCTATAATATGCTCTTGAATAGTTTTTTAGGTTATTTCATTACCATGTTGCTTAATGTATGTGTCAACTAACTATTTAGTAAGAATAGGATTAAATATCATTGATTCCAAAAGATATTCATATTATATTCTTAAAATTTTGAACACTTAGTTACCATGAATATATTTGATAAATTTATGCACTGTAGAAGGTCGTACTCTAATATTTTGCATCCAAAGGCATAATAATAGAATAGCAATGAACCATGTGCTTGGTATACCAAAGAATGGGCTGGGAATTATGATAGGTCCTACTAGTAAGGTAGTACTAATAATATAGGATTTTTATTCTATTTTATAGTTTTTCATACACATTTATTTAGATTGATTAGGCGTAATCATGATTCCATTATCTAAGAATAAATCAAAGATGATTTATTCATATAAAAAATAATGAATCATAAAGACATATTTATGTTATTAATATTTTTCCTAATATACCCTATAAACTAGGGTGAGCAATAATCTAATAACACTATATAATCTATTAATATTGTTCAATGACTAACATAGACTAACAACTAACCTCAAAACTAAATAGTTTATTTTATAAGATAAAACCCACATTTAAATAATAAACTATGAATTAATTTACTTTAACACTACTCCCTTAATTCATTATAGTTTGGAGAGTACAATAGAGAGAACTTTTGGATTCCTCAAACTTATCACATGCAAGTGACTTCATGAAGATATTTGCACACTAATCTTTATTGGGGTAATATTGAAGTTAGATATCATGTTATTTTATATTTTCATGTATGACATGGAATTTAAATTAAATGTGTTTAGTGAATTAATAAAACACTATATTATGAATAATTTTAACACCTTGATTGTCATAGTTTAAAATTTTTGGCCAAGTTTGTAGAACTCATAATCCTGCTCCTATGCAATGCAACCATATTGATTTCTAGATATATCCTCTTATGGTGTGATATCCTACCTCAATATAAGAGTTATAAAAAAAAATTATTATTAATCCACTATTATATAGGACCAAATCCCAAAAATAATACAAACCCATAAGTGGATTTTAGGTCATCAATTGAACCTACATGATCTATGTTTATGTATCCTATCAAGAACTTATCATTATTATTTTATGCTAGACCATAATATATTGTTACTCAAGTATATCACAATATATGATTATTTTTTAATATTGGATTAACTTTAGATAATAAATGAATTAATAAATATAACTAACAACATAGCTAATATCTAGCCTAGTTTATGTGAGGTAAATGATACTCCCAATCAACTAGAGATAAAGAGTGGCATCTACTGGTGGTGATGTGTCTGAGTGAGATAGTTGAAGTCTTTTATCCATAGGTGTATCCATTGGTTTTCAATCCATCATCTGAAACCTATCAAGAAATGTCTTGATATACTTCATCTAAAAACACAAATATGTGGTGTTCTTTTTGCCATAATTTTGAGCCAAGATATTAATGCAATAGCATGAGATTTGTCTTGTCAAATGATTGATTAAGCTCATTATTTTTTGCATCAATCATATTAACCAAGTTGGTAGTGATGAGTAGATCATTGACATAAACAAAAATAATAAAAATCTCCTCTTTGATTTTTGAGGTAGATATTGGGATCATATGGATTCCTTTAAAATATATGATTTATGAGATACTCATTAATTTTTATATACTAGGCTCTAGGAGCCTATTTGAGACCATACAAATATTTTATGAGTTTACACACCTTCTAATATTTACCTAGTGTGACATAACCTTTTTGTTGAGTCATGTAGAATTCTTCCTATAGATAGCCATTTAAGAATACTATTTTAACATCCATTTAATGAACACTCCATCTAAATTGTGTAGATATTACAAAGACCATTCTGATTGTCTTTATCTTAATTGTAGGAGCAAAATTAACCTCATAATATATACCATATTTCTAAGCAAATACCTTTTCTATGAGTCTTTCCTTATGCTTGATATAATACCATATATTTTGTATTTGGTATTAAAGACCCATTTTCATACAATAGGTTTCTTCTCTAGTGGAATATCAATAAGATGCCATGTGTCATTCTTCATGAGAGACTGGTATTTTGAATCATGTATTTTTTCCAAGGTTTGGACTTCATAGATTCATGGACTATGTAGGAATCAAATTTTTCTACAACTATGCTCATTAATTCCAAATTTATCTATACACAAGCCATATTATGAGTCCTTAATATTGTAGTTGAAGTTTATAGAGGTCAATCTAGTTTTGCATCTAAAATTTTACTTGTATACCATTTAGTCATATGTTGAATAGTCATTCATTGTGTTGGAGATTATAACTAAGCATCACCACTATTTTCATCTTGAAATTGTATAGGTTTGATAGATGTTTGTGTGGAGGATGAACTGATTTCACATTTTACATCAAACACTACATCCATGTTGATAAGTATCTTCATAGTCTATGGATCAAGGAGATGATATACTTTCAACTCTTTATTATGTCCCACAAAAATGCATTCTTAGGTTATATTATCCAACTTATTCATTTTCTTATTTTTGAAATGCATTTATGCCTTAAAACAAAAAACATGAAGATGAGAGACTTTTAGATTCTTCCCAGTCCATGATTCATGTGGTGTAATTCCATCAAGATATTTGGTGGGTGACCTATTTAGAAGGTACATAACTATGAGACATTATTCTACCCAATATGAATGAGGAAATTTTGAATCCTCAACTATGCTTAAAAGCATCTCTATAATGACAGGGTTACACTTTTTAGTAGTACCATTCTACTATGGTGTATAAGGAACAAAGTATTTATAGTGTATTCTATGCTCTATAAGGTATACATTCAAATTGTTACTAGTGTATCCCCCCAAGATCTGAGTAGAGGGCCTTGATTTTGAGACCAATTGCATTTTTAATATAGGCCTTAAATTATTTCAAGGTTTGTAATGCTTGATATTTAGTCTTCAACAAGGAAATCCACATCTTGAAATAATGATCATCAATAAAAAGTTGGAAATACTTATATCTTTTTTGGCTAGGATTCATAGGTCCACATAGATCGATGTGCACTAGAACTAATGGATGAAGAGATTGATATTCACTTTTTCTAAAAGGATCTCTTTATTAATCAATTGGGATAGATATATGAAGATTTTTTGAGTGTGGGAATACCTCTAACCATGTTATGATTTCTTAATGTAAACAAATATTTATAACTAAAATGACCATATATCCTATACCATAACTGAGATTTGGATTTAGCCTTCAAAATAAGTGCCTGATGGTTGTTGTGGAGAACATCAAGATGAAACATCTTGCCTAAATTTGATGTTGATGTGATAGTTTTAGATCTTTGAAACTTGTTATTGATAAGGAAAAACTTCTCATGATATTTGTAATCAAACTTAGCTTTTACATTATGATTGAGAATTTGATTTATATACAATAGGTTATTAGTGAGTCCTAAGATATATATGACATCTATGATCTTAGTAGTACAGTTACCAAGATGTAAATAAACATCACCTCAATCCTAAGTAGTGTATTATGAGTCATCACAAAGAGAAACATTATCCAAAAATACTAATTGGTGTAAAGTGGATAACCATTCTTTTTATCCTATCATGTACCTTGTTGTATCATAATCAACATACCAAATTGAATTTGAATAATAAGGTTCTTCATGTGTCTATGTAGTAAAGACATGAATGTATTATTAATATTGATCATCCTCATCAACATTCCAATGATTTTAATTCTTCTTCCAATTATTTTTTGAATGGGTTTTTGGCTTTGGTGACTAAGGTGGATTCTGTGAAGTGGACTTCTTACTGTATGAGCCCTATGTGAATCCATTATTACAATAATGCTTTAGTTCATGACCTATATTTCCAAAATTTAGACAAACGTTATGTGAATGAGATTTATTCCCTTACTAGTGTTGTTAATTTTTATGCTGATGGTTTTATTAAACATCCTTCATGGGATTTTTCACTTTTTGAGATGAGGTAAGTGCATAATCTTCATCAATTTTGTCTACATTTTTCATGTCTTATTATTGTTACAACATGTTAACCAATAAGACAAAGGTTGGTTTCTAACCCATTAAATTCAACATGGTCACAAAAAATCTATATGCATGGGGCATAGATCTTATGATAATAGGAAAAAAAAGTGACATTTCATTAGTTTTCCCAATACTTCAAGTAAATCCTACAAGGTTATAAATCTATGAAGAAAAGCCTCCACTTTTAGCTTAGAATTTAACTTTAGACAATGGAGTTAGCTTTGTATATAAAGAATATGATTTTTATTCTTTGCCTCATATACTATTTGAAGCTTATCCAAAGCATCCTAAGTTTTAGTGGCATTATAGATATGAGGTTGCACCTCATCTAAGACTCTAAACATGATTATGAGCTTATCCTTCTTATTATATTTTTCATATTTTGACTAATGATCAATTTTAGTAGTGTATTAGGTCCATGTACCATAAAAAAATATCCATATGTACTCTAATTCCATATGTGTTTTAACCTTTGTTTTCCACATTGCATAGTTTTCACCTTGAAGAAGTTGAGTGTCTAATCGAAAAAAATGAGGTCCATTTCTAGACATATGTGAAAGTCTAATAAAATTATATAATGGAGATGGATTGGTGCCTTATAAATATAAAATGTTACCATCCATATATATATATATGTGTGTGTGTGTGTGTGTGTGTGTGTGTGTGTGTGTGTGTGTGTGTGTGTGTGTGTGTGTGTGTGTGTGTGTGTGTGTGTGTGTGTGTGTGTGTGTGTGTGTGTGTGTGTGTGTGTGTGTGTGTGTGACTAATATACTAGACTTCTCTATATGTGCACCTTTTTATATACCCATCCATATTAGAAGAGCTCATCCTTTCTCTATACTCATTAGTATGTGGAAAAGTAATTTAGTTCACATGAGATTAGAATGGTACTTGGTACCTAGACATTAAATTAAAGATACTCATTTTATCACTAACACCTACTTAAAATGAATTATGCATATGTGGGCATAACTTCCTGATATACTTGGAAATTCTAACTATCAAAATCTATGTCTATCGATAGTAACAAATGGGCAATGGAGGGATGGTTAATGAATATTTATGAACCATATTAATACCTATATTTAAATGGTTAATTCCTATAGATAATTATTGAATTTATGTTAATAAATAAATATATTTGTTCAAAGTACAATGGCATTACCCATAAACATGAACCAGAAGTGTCATTAAAATTAAACACTATGAATTATATTTTTAAAAGCTCATTGATTTTGTCAATGCACTGATTTGAATTTTTCATAAATATATAAATTTAAAAAAAATCAATTTAAAACACATAATATGCATAAAATATATTCATTATGAAAAAATAAAAATGTCCCCCCTTAGCAATTTGTCCACTACTTATTATGGGATTTGACCCTTGCACCTCAATTTTTTTTTTAAAAAGAAACATAGCCACTTGAGCTATTGGTAATTTCAATGTGATATATCACTTAATTTCAATTGAAAAATATGTCTGTAAAAATGTGAAAACAACACAGCTCATGGTTTAGAAACCACTATGGATTTGTCTTGTTGGTTGAAAAAATTGAGTCAAATAGCTCTATTTGCTCCACATAATAAGCCTTGAAAGAACACCTACTTGGAATCTCCCCAATAACCATATTAAACTATGAAAATTATTATCCCATACTTACAAGTGTAATAGCACATAGCATATAACAATATCCAATAATTAAATATAAAAAATTAGGTTTGTATGACTAGGAATAAATAAAAATTGAATGACTAGTCAAATTGCTAATCCAATCAACTCCTGCACCTTCAAATATCCTAATTTACTAAATGTTAACTTTAATATGTGTATGAAAATGTTTAGGATGATTTTTAAATGAATATCAATTAGTATACAAAAATGAGATCTCAGAAATATGGGTTGTATGATTAAGAATTAATGAAAAATGACCTAGTGGTGTGAATTGATAAAAATAGCTTGTAGAACTCCAAAATGTGGTACAGTCTGATGAAAATCAATATAGCCTAATTTTAGAATTTTAAAAATGTAATGAAAAAATTCTTCAATAAAAACTAGGACTTGAAGATGCCCATATGACTAGATATGAAAATAAACTATATGGCAATAGTGTATAAGGGAGAAAAAGGACTAAATTGCTTACAAGGGACCAAAAGGTTGTACAACCATGTTCTAGATGGAGTAAGTGAATAGTATAAGGTGAAGTATAAATCCAATAATGAATTTATATAAAAATCACTTGATAATAATGTGTGTATGGCTCATATAAGGAGAAAATCATATGACAAGGTGAATAAAACTTGGTTTTAAAGTAACCAAAAGACACTACAAGCTTTGCAAGTGTAATCTAAATTTTACAAAAGAAATTTTAATAAAATATTGATTTGTAAATGCTCATTTATGATACCAAATATGAGAATAAATCAAATATTATTTATTCATCTAATAAATAGTGAAATATAAAGACATATTTATAACTCTATAAACTAGGGTGAGCAATAATCTAAAAACACTTCATAATATTCTAATATTAATATATGACTGACATAAACTAACAATTAACCTGAATACTATGTGGTTTTGTTTTATAGGATAACAACCAAATTTACATAATAAACTATGAATTAATTTATTCTAACACAATGCTACATATGAGCTTAAACTTTTTGGGATAGGATAAATATGAGATCCACATTTCAAGGTGGACTTATACCTCTCTTATTCATATTTATGTACCTTTCCTCAAGATATTTTATCATTCTAAATACAAACTAGTTATTTTTATCATATTTAGTTCCTCTCTTACAACATGAATCTTTCTTTCTAGATTTCCATTTTGCATGTTAAGGGTTTAGTGTGTTCAGATCCTACCGGTTCCCAATCATGGCCTATTCTAACATGGTATTAGATTTAATTCTATTAGATGAACACCTTTTTTTATTTTAATTTATTTTATAATCTTGATTATTTTAGCATTCACATTATATATCCTTTTGGGTAGTATTTTATTCTCTTATGTCCTTATGTGATCTATACAATAAATAAAGAATGCGAGAAAATGTATTTGTATAAGTAATTTTGTATGCAATTTATCAATTTGTGAGTTTATAGGAGAAATGAAATGTAACATTTAGTTTTGAATGTACCAAAACCCTATAAATGAATATAAACATGACCATGCTTTGATATAATCAATTTTGAGAATTGTGTAGGGTCTGTTGGTGTTTTTGAGAAATTCCTACAATTCAAATGGGGTGCTAGTTTTACAAATAATCCACATTTTTGGTTTTTTTAATATTTTTTGGGGTTTCTTATTATTTTTAATTATAGGTAAAAGTTTTAAATATATTTTTAGTATGAGATATGTACCCAAATTATAAAATTATACCTACACATTTTCCTACATACTTGTGAATTACATGTGTAGACACCTAAAACTGGCCATAACTAGTTTTTAACCAAACTTCAGACTGATTCCCATCAACCATTTCAAATTAAGCTTAGGAATCATTGAACATCCCAAATTTACTTGTGAATCATCAATAAAATATCATAATCATGTTGAGGTATACGTGATTGGGGTATCCTATCGTATGCAAATATAACCTCTCACATATTCATCCCTAACCATCCTACAACATTACAATAATAAATTTGGCCTGTGCACCTATTAAATGGGGCACAAGAACAAATATCAAATATTTAAATATCTAAATGGCTAATCAAAATTAATTAACAAGATAAACCAAATTAAATGCTTAGTTGAATTATCCATTTTAAATTAATGAATATCTAAGAAAGGAAATTCAAAAATTCAAAATATCCTAGCTTTTCATCATTGACTTTATGAGTTTTCAATCTCTTTGAAAATATCCTAAAATATTTATTTTGGAGAGTCATGCCTAGTAATTTTAAATCATAATTACTTGACAACTATTAAATCTATTGGGGTTATATTTGACTCAGTAGGCTAGTTTTAAACCCTTTCCAAACCTTAACTAAACCCTGCCTCACCTTGGGTGAGATTTAAATCCTTAGGATATAAATACAAGGCCATGATCTTCATTTTAAATATCTCATAAGATAAAGTTATAATGCAAATTTGGAAGAGACATAAGGTATTTGGTTGGAAGCAGTGTTATAATGCCAAAATCTTGAGCCAAAGTAACATCAAGCCACATCATAGCCATGGTGCCAAGGAAAGAAGGAGCCAACAAACTTCATTTTCCAAAGACTACTTGATGCAAAAACTAATCAAGCCACTTAACAAAGCATTTTGGATCTCCCAAGTAATGTAAAGGATTCATTGTCTTTTATGTTTTAGTTGTGCTTCAATTATCTTTTTTTACTAAACTCTCCTTGTGTTATAGGATCGAAGTGTATGTGTTAGTGTGTTTTTATTTGAGTTTTTTTACTTAAAATAATATTATACTAACCCCCATTATTTAATTTATATGATCACAATGTTCACCATTAGATCCATGCCTACAACAACATTTACTGTACTTTTGTACTACATACACCAATAGTTATATATGTGTGACCTCCTTGGTAGTGCTATAGATGATTGCATTATCCCTAGAAAATTTAACCCCTATGTGACATCATATTTAGGAGATAAAGGCCATCCCCTTTATAAAAATTAGTCTTAGTCACATGGGAAGTTTATCCCATGGTCACAATCAACCTAAGGGGGATGATACATTTGAAAGGTTGAAATTATTCTATGTAAGAATTGATAAATATTTATTACAAGAACTCGTAGATCACATAACTTTATGTAGGTAGCTCCTTTTGAGGTGCCATTTTTTTTAAAGTGTGATTTTTTTCAAGATCTTGCATTGATGTTATTTTCATATCTGTTTTATTAGTATAAGTAACTTTTAATCCTTTTTAAAATTATATATGAACTAAATAATAAATTTCTAAACCTATGTAATCATGGGGGATTATTGCTTATTTTTACGGGGTTGCATTGTGTCTAGTATTATCTCTTGAAATTTCATTTATATAAATATTTATTTTATTATAATATGGATCATAATCTAGTTTCACTTCTCACATCATAAGGCTATCATGAGTGGAAAACCAAATTACAAATACTTTTTAGGA
>JARHVA010002316.1:2462500-2497500 GCA_037957365.1 Torreya grandis | reverse complement strand
TTTGGTTCCCCTCTTAAAACAAGATATTTTTGTATTTCCATTTTACATGTTAAGAGTTTAGTGTGTTAAAATATTTCCAATCCTTGATCATGGCCCATTTTAACAAGTACTAAATGACCAAGAGTATCCCATATATGACCATAAAATAATTTGACAACTCTATAAGTATCTTTTAAATATTACTTTGTATAACTAACAGAGTATAAAAGTGTTATGGTACATGCATTTTCACTTGATCCATTATCTATCATACCAATATGTATGGATTGCTTGTCAACATTTTTTTGAATAAAGATTGCATGTCTATTAGAATAATTATCAACAACTTTAATATCATAAAATACAATCATAAGATGCCATTATTAGTTTCTTATAACTATAAAAATGATGCTATCAAGTGGATGCCCATATGTAGAAGGAGGTGGAACATTGTATGTATAATGTACTTTATAATTATCCTTGTTATGTGATTCATGATTTGGAAAATGATATTTGTATATTTTAAGGTTTGAATTTTAATTTTAATGTGGTTTATCATCTTTAGTATGTGTGCCAATATCAATAATATTTTCATCAATGAGATCTTGTATTTTTATGCTTGAGCTTGAAACACATGTTTATGTAATGTTAAATACATCTATGCTAATCAAAATATGCATTGATATCAAAAAATTTATATTTTAATTTAGACATGTCTAATTATATTGGTGAAATAAGAGAGATAATATTTCATTCAAGTAAATTTTGCAACAATAAATGAAGAGGTGATGGTAACCTTGATAATTTCCTTCTTGGTGGAGTTTGTAATTTAAGCTTTTATGTTGGTTGTAAGACAACATTAACTATAATATTAGCTTCATTCTTGATTTCATTGGTTTTTATATTATAATTTGGCTTACTTTGAAACTTGAAGGAGAATTTAAAATGTGCATGATCTTCTTTAAATTAATCAATTTGATTTCACATTATTTTATTGTATTGCATATCTCATCAAAATATTTGAACTTATCAAACATAATTGACACTTGTAGTAGAGATAATAAAATTTGAGTGAAGTTGTCTTGTATCTCATTATCAACCATTTAATTTCTCATTTTTTATATCACAATCTTGTATATTAGAACATATTCACTTATTATTTGACTGGACCCTTGCTTGAAGTTTGAAGTTTGATCATATGATAGTTTTTCACCAATGTTGATATAAAAGTGTGTTAAAAACTGATTGGAAGAATCTAATGATTGATAATTAATATCATAAAACCATATAAGAGAATATTATTTGAGACTTATTGGAAAGAGCTTAGTAAAAAATTGTTCATTATCTACATAGTCTAGATAAGCTACCTAGAATACATGTAAATGTTATTACGGATCACCTTTGACTTTATATAAGGGAAGATTAAGAGACACAAATTAAAATTTTAATGGATAAGATGTAGTTTTATGTTCCAAATGGTTGTGTAATAAGGAAATTAATCCATGGAGGGATAACATGAGAAAGAGATTGATCTATTTGAGATAACTTATCTTGTAAGGCAATAACTATATGTTCAAGAGTGGTATTTGTATAGGTGATTGGAGGAGTATAAGTATCATGAGTAGGCATATGAATGGATACTTTTTGGAAACCAAGTGATGTTACTAAACCAAGGGATGAATATATGTAGGTAAATAGAGGTGTAGTAATAGGAATGGTGTAATAGTAGGGGTAGAAACATGAGAAAGGCTACCTTGGGGACCTTTATTTTATTCATCTCCAGAAAATTATAAAAGTGATTCAACCTTTTTTTGATGTTCATGAATATATTCCTAAATCTGTATTCATCAGTCTCACTAGACTCTCTAAAAGTATTGAATTCTAAAATTAGAGACATAATGAACCCTTAAAGATGGTGTGGAAAGTGAAATTAAAAATACCATGAAGTTACAAATTTGAGAAAATATATAGCATATACATCCTCTTTTTTCCAAGTCAGTTCAAATTTGAAAAAAGATATATTTGGTGATGTTTGCATTAGAGAAGAATAATGTCATGATATAATAGTGCAAAAACATAAAATAGGAAGACCATGATATTCACCCTTATTTAGTATAAATTATTAATTAATTTGGCATTTCATCCATGTATAAAAATAATGAATATCATATTGAAAAGTAATAAAATATGTGACAATGAATTATGTAATCTTATGTAGCATGTGACTGAAACATTCACTTATTTCTCTCATTATGAATATAATACAAGAAAAAACAAGGTATAAATGGTGATATAGGAGAGAATTTGAATGATCATGTGGGATATTAAATATAATTACTCATTCATAGAGTAGAGTATGTATACATATATTATTTTTAACTTTTATTGATTACTAACAATTTTTATCTTGCAGGAACCTATCGAGTCTCAATCTCTCTGAGTGAATTCCTGAAGGGGTGTAAAAAGAAAGGGGTGGGTAGACCATTAGTGATTCATAAGATTTTCATTCCTTTTTCCACTTACCATCCACACTCTAGCCTTCTAAAACCATTAAACCCAAGCTTTTTCTCTCTTTTGGTTTGTTAGCCTCTTGGCTGACTTAACACAAACCTAGAGAGTTAGCCCCAAAAACATGCTATGTCTATTAGGTTGACCTAGCACAACTAACATTCCCAAAATATTTTAGGGTAAGATACTACTATATATACAAGGTGATTTACCACCATTTTTAAGAGAGAATAATTAAGTAAAGAAGTATGAATGAATATTTGCCTATTGACCATTCTAATTGAGGAATAAAACTTTAGGGTTTAATACTTTTTTTAGAGATTCTATCTCATCTTATGGATAAGTCTTTTAGATGCTTGGATAGCTTATGTATCCTAGAGATAATTCATCTTAGTTATCCTTACATAAGAAGATAATCTATTGCAAATCACATTAGCCAAGGGGGAGATTGAGGCTCGACAGGTTCATCTTCAAAGGTAAGTATTCCTAACTTTATTCCTCCTTTATAAGAGTAGATAGATAGATCATTTGTATTCTTCTATTCCATGTATTAGGATTATTGTATACATTAATGTGAGTATATGTGTTCTATACATGTTTACTTTAGTTGTTTATTTGTTTTATTTCTAACCCTCACTTTGTACCACAAGCTTTGGCGTGCACTAGATTATATTAATTTTCTTGTTATTAGATTAGTGAAATATTAAATAATAAGACTCTTTTAGGGCTATTACATGATTGTTTTAGACTATAGGCTTTAGAACCCTATCTCACACATTATGTTGTGACAAGTGATGCCCTAATCTAGTTTAGTGGATCCTTATATTGGTCATGTTCTTACTTAATAGTTATATGCCTTCAATTGAAAGTGTAGATGTTCTTTATCCCATCTAATCTAGGATTGATTTATGGACATGATGCATTTTTGTCTGTATACATTCTAGTGAACCTGATGTGAAACTAACTCTTGAAATATTTATTTCACTTATTTCATTTCTATTAATCATTATTTTTATCATATCTTTACTATGTGATATTGACACTTTCAACCTAGTTATTTATCTCTATGTGTAGGTTTTTAAGAATGGGTAACTGGCTTGACTACCTCGACCTAATATAGGTTTCAAAACTTATATAGCTCTATTTAGACAACTAGATCAACCACCTTGACCTAATAAAATATTTTTAGGTTTTAAAACTTCCTATTCAACCTATTAGGTTGGCTAGGTCAATTTAGTTCATTTTCAACACTTTTCATCAACTTCCTTTATTTCTTGATCAACCAGCTCGACCTAGTATAAGTTTTAGATCTTGAAAAAGTCTATTTCGATAATTGGATCGACAAAATCAACCTAGTGTAAGATTTTTAGGTTTTTAGACTTCCTTTTCAGCCTACTAGGTTGAGCAAGTTGACCTAGTGTTTTTCAAAACTTTTTTAGTAAGTTCTTATATTGCTTGATCTACTAGCTTGACCTAATTTATAGTTTTTTGATAGTTTTCTCCAAGGTTCTTGATCAACATTATTATATTTTTTCACCTATGAAACATTCAAGTAAATTTTTATTTCTCTATATATTTCCTTTTCTATATTTACTTTCACATTTTTTAGTCTTCAAAACTACCTTCACACAATCAACTAGGTTAAGCCTGTTGACCTAGTTCTACGTTTTGTGTTTTCTAAAATAACTAGATTTACCTGACTGACCTAGTTCATATTTAGGCTTTGATTCCAAGTACATGTTTGACCCTATCAACCCTATTCTATATGATTTTCCATATATTTTCTCAACTATACCTTATTTTAAAGTTGGAATAAACCATATATGTTAATCACATCTTTATTTTTAGTTGTTTGCATGTTTAGAATAGCTAACATAGCCTAATTAGGTGGATTTTAAATTAATCACTTAGTTTAACTATTTATATTATTTTACACACATGTCCAAACCACATAAAAATCAACAAGCATTTAAACATTTGACTACCTAGGTCAACCTATTTAGATTTCATCACCAAGGAGGAAGTTGAACCGATGATCTAGTCAAGTATAAAGCGTGGTTAATGATATATTTTAGCTAAGCACCCATTACCCTTATTGTTGTGGTGTGTGAAGTGATGGATTAGGACCCAATACCAAGTCTGTATCATTACCACTACAACACCTTTTATCCTAAACTTACCTAAAACTATCCATATATTACTATCTAGTAACTTACTTATACCCAATCTCCCTTGACACTATAGATCATTCTTAATAATCTAATAAACATTATAGGCTGATCAAGTAGATATTACTTTAAAGTTGTTTACTTTATATTTTATCAATTATGTGTGCAAAACCTTGCATTAGCCAGTGTTAGTGTAATATTTTTCTTTGTGTGCATCAATTAGATTGGCCAACATCAATTCAATTTATTTTTTGTTTCCATTTCAATACTTAATAATTTTTTACATTACTTTAAATTATCTTGGTTTAATTAATATCTTGTTATCAAATTTATTACCTTCCTTATTTGTTGTGCTAGGTTGACACTATCGACCTAGTATCTTTTTCAGCCCTTGTACACTATGATAGGTCAACCTAGTAGACCTAGACTATTTGAATCATCTTTACCTCTTTATACCAGTCACTTTTCACTAAATTGGGTTGATCCTATGAACCCTATATAGTTATGTAGTCCCTATTTTTCACTAGGTCAACCTAATACTATTTTCAGTCACTTTTTGATTCTTTTTTTCTCATCTTGCTTCTTTTCCTTTCATCATGGACTTTTTGTTTGGTGATAACACAATTTACCAATACTAATAGGGTCTCCCAAAGACAAAGTAAAGATACTTTTTAAAATGATAATAATGTTCATATTAAAACCCACATGATGGACTATGGGACCCCTCCTCTTACCCCTTTATATTAAAACCCTCTTCTTCTCTTAGAGGATCATTTTGAGTTAGAGTATAATCCTGAAATGCTTTTCTTTACATAGAATTCCATCAACATAGAGGGAAGTATCCTTTAATAATATATAACCTCATGATTATCCATTAATTTGAATAACCTCATTCTCCTAGTCCTACCTTTTCAACTAGATTTGGGGGTAATGATTTATTTGCTTCTCAACCCCTTCCTTCAATCTTGACTCCTTATGATATGACATCTTCTTTTTTAAATTATACTTTTATGCCTAGTATCTAAACTAATATGGTAGGTTCTACATCTACTAATCCTCTCATAAGATCCATTATCCTTAATCCTTCCACTAGTTCATCATTTGTTACCCATGGCACTCATGTTTCTAGTGCTTCTTCCTCTCAACCATTTACTAGTCCATCTTTTGCTTTACAAGAAAAATTTTCCACTAGTGCCTCAAACTTTGATAGCTCTTCTCAAGCTCATTTCAGTGTTAATAGTGGTACCCAAGCCTCTAATACCAACACAAACACCAATACTACTTATTTTAATAAAACTAATAAAACTCATCAACTATTATTGCAAACTCTTAATCAACTAAGCAAAATTCAAGCTCATAATACAAATAAAATTATCATAATGCAAAACCACCTTCTTAATATTCAATACAATCCTCAACCAATGACTTGGGACACACATAACTAAAGTGTTCCTCCTCCTCTTCTTTTATATTCTCAAGGTAATCTCATTCCTTAAATTCTTTTAGTTAAATAAGTCATCAAAATTTTATATAATGAACCTCTTACCACCCAAATTACTAATATTGACATTGGAGGTATAACACCTATAATTTCTTACAATGGATCAATTGATCCTACCCTTAACCTCAAGACATTTGGAAATATTTATAAGGATTGGGTAAAGTTAAATACATTTGTTGCTACCAAAATCTTAGCCAAAACCCTCATGGGTGATGCCTTGGATTTGTATAATTAAATTATAACACACTCTATCACTAGTTTGGAGGACTTAGTAAATGCGTTAGTTTAAGAATTTCAGACTAGTGATCTTCCAGAGAACACTTTGGCCCATTTTATCAATTGTAAACAAAAAGAAAATCAAACTACATATGCTTTTGTTAAGCAATCGAAGACTTTGTCAAATAAATGTGAACATAACTTGGTGGATGACAATCTCTTTCATCTATTTACAATTGATTTATTTCTTAAATTAAAATATTGATTCTATATACTTTCTCCACATACCTTGGAAGAAGCTATTAATCAAGCCAAAATAAAATATTTCCTCATGCATAAATTTGAGCCACCGCAACCTTATATAGTCCCTCACCTATTAGTAAAGAATAGAAACCACAATATTACCAATGATGGTGTTACTGATTCATATGATACCATTCAAAATGTTTAAGCTATCATTCCTAACCTTTTTTTATAACTAAATCCTTCACAACAATTTACTAATCCTCATTTTTCAATAAGGAACATTAATGCCCATAAACCTTTATCCTTCACTAAATTGCTTAAACATCTACCCAGGCCTCTCCCTCGAGAGCTTGACCCTACTCAACCTATGACATGATATGATCCTAATAGGTTTTTTTGGTTTCATGCTAGTTGGGGTCATTCTCAAAATAATTATAGATAGCTCCATAATATATCCATATACTTTCTTCTTGGCCCAAATTTTGATCATGATTCCATTATTCAGAAGTGTCAATAAGCCTATGGGGTTTATTTCAAAGACTATAAGTCGCATGATAAAACTCAAGCCTTAAATCAAGAAAACACTCATTTAGATATCTATAAAGACCCCTTTCCTAATCATAAACCAATCCAAGAAAGTCAAGATAAGCCCAATTCTTCCACCAATAATGTATAAAGCCTTGTTGAACCAAATTATGAAGATAATGTGGTTATCATGACCAATATGTGAAGAGAGGTGGTTCTCATTGATTCACAACCTATCTACACTCCTTCCCATAAGACATATCATGTTATTCAAGATTATTCTCCAACTCATTTAAATTATTTGGGGAAAGAATATATTATTTCTTTTGATGATCTAATTTATGATTCTCCCTTGGATAACACATCTCATACTATTTATACTTGTCTCCCATCATCTTATAATACTAATATCAATCCAATTTTTACTAATACTTCTTCCAAACTTCAATATGAATCTAAACCAAGTAATTATTCATCACCAAATTATTTACAACCTTCCTCACAATCTTCTCATTATTATAAACATAACTATTAATGTTCTTTAGATCCATGTTCTGAAGATCTTTTTAATCATTATGCACCTATATCTAATAATATCCTTATGGGATATGATAAGTGGGATCCCATTGTGGAACTTAATAATAATCCATTCTAAATACCTTTTATTGAATTCATGAGGACATTTACACATCATATAAACCACCTCATGCAACTCTTATTCTAGATGAATATCCCTTACAATCCTCTAGTAGGATAGGAGGTTACATTATCTAGATTTGAAGATAGTATCTTACAACAATGTGAAGAGATGTCTATTAATGTTGATGAAACTATAGATACTTATATTTATTTATTATTTCCTATCACATCTATGATTTTTTATGAGATTCTACTTCATGCATATGATCCTCCATTATTTATTAACATCCTAATTGGTGATGTCTAGGTTAAGTGATCCTTGATTGATGAGGGTTATGGCACCTATGTCACTTCCATTGATTTCATTAAGACTCTTGGGTATTTTTAATGTAATCTCAAGTCCATTTGTAACACATGCCAAGGATATTATAGAAATCAAATGCCTCCCTTGGGGTGTGTGTGGCTTCCAATTACCATCCCACCTATCACTATTTATTTAAAGCTAATGATAGTCAACCTTTCCCTTTCATATAACATCTTTTTTGGTAGGTTTTGGACTCATTGTATGTGAGTTTTCTCATATTTCACCTATAAATGCATAATGTTTCCTCACAATGGAGCCATTTATAGGATTCAAGGAGACACTAACCGTTTGAATTTTGAACAATTCTAGGATCATGGTGTCTTTAAGATTCCTCCTTTTGAACCTTTACCTATTGTTCCATTATATGAGTTGTATCATTTAAAATTTCCTATCAAATCAAATAGAGGTTACAATGGTCATCATAAGCTCATTGGTAATATTCCTCCCAACCTTTTAGACTCCGATGATGATGAGCTTGATGAGATTAACCTAAATATCAAAACTTTTGATCTCTCACATCATCTCATCTCATAGCTTCCTACTTCCTTGAAACATCATTATTTTAAGATTCCTTATGATGGAATTCTCATAGTCTTAACCAAGACTAGGTGCTCTATTCACTAAGCTTCCTCCAATGATAAAGTCATCTTGACCAAAATCAACGATCTTCATACTCTAGATTATGATGATGGCTATTATTTAGATGATCTTATTTTAAGTGGCCTTGTCCAGGCCCATCAAGCCAAAATTATTCATTACCACTCTTATTTACTTGATTCTTTTCATGCATATCATTGTTCTCTTTCTTTAATAGTACCTGATTCTTGCATTTTTCCTCTTTATCATAGGGTAGAGATGGAATTGATACCTTTAGTTTTTGAGAAACCACTTGGAACCATGATCTTGGATTGTGCTATGATTAGAAATTATCACTTTGCTAACCCTAAGGCAGTCCTTAGACTTTCTACAAATCCTACTCCTTCAGTAGGGCTAGCTATAGTTAAGCCTATTCTTTTTACCACTCTAGTTGAACCTATTTCCTCTCCTACTATTATTAAGACTTTTCCTGCTTATCATCCTAGTGATATTCATGTTGAGCACAGTTCCACTTATTCTCCATCATCACCCTCCCTTGATGATGGTTTTATTTTGATGCCTAAGATGATTCCTTTTCCCACTAAATGGTTTGATGAGTCCTCTTCAACTGTTTCCACCCCTATTTCACCTCCTTCCATGAGTGCTCCTAAAAACACTCACAAGCATATATGTTACTTCCATGGGATATATAATCAATCTTATACCCATTATTTGAAGTTTTTATAGTACCATGATACCTTATGTCCTTCCCCATAATCAGCCAAAGCCATACCTTCCCCACAGGTACTTAAATATTTACCTAAGTATGGTGAGGTATATTTTTTATGGCACCTATGTGGCATGAATCACACTGATCATTGTTGCACTCTTCATAAACATCTTAGAGATCACCTTGTAGCCATACCTAAACCTTCTACCATTCCTCCCATAGGTCATTCACATAATAAGGTTCATCCTTCTTCTCCCATGGCTCCAC
The DNA here is from genome assembly GCA_037957365.1 of Torreya grandis. NCBI lineage: Eukaryota > Viridiplantae > Streptophyta > Pinopsida > Cupressales > Taxaceae > Torreya > Torreya grandis. The sequence goes on along the minus strand of JARHVA010002316.1, from coordinate 2,487,781 downwards.
CTCTTATGGTCCCTTCACCACATTTTGTACCTCCACCTATGATTCCATCACCTATGGACCTTCCCTCACCTATGGATCCTTCTCCACCTATGATTCCTTCACCCATGGATGATTCTCCACCTATGATTCCTTCTTCTCCTATAGATCTTGTTTCCATGCAAACTCCTGACTAGACTTTGCCTAAATTTCCTCCTAAACATGTTCCTTCGAGCACTCCTAATTTTTCATTTGAGGAGATAAAAAAAGATATATTTGCCAAAATTTATTGAAGATAAATGAGACCTTATCAATAGTTTGATTACATCTTTATAGGGACTTATTTTATGTATTGGATAATGTGTGTGGATAGACTTACCAATTTTTATGAACACATAAATGGTGATTTCTCATGTATATATGGATTGTACATGTGATCAAATCTCATTTCTATTTGATTATATCATTTGACACTATGTCAAATTCTATCTTATTTTATATCATGTTTCTCCTTCTTATTGTATTATAGTCAGCTTATGTTATAATTTTACATTTCACATATACTTGTCTTTTCCTTATCATTTCTATATTTTTCTTATCATTGCTTTATTTTCCTTTAGATTTTTTCTCAAAACACGTCCCTTATATCTTCATGATTATTTTATTTCTTATATTTATTTTTCATAGATAGTTTTCATGGTGTCTTGGTTATATTTACCCTTTTCCCTTTGGTTACTATCTCCTATCACCATGTCATTAGTTTGCAAGGAATATTTCTCATTATTATTTATTTTCATCGGTCCTCCTTTGGATCTCTTTTTTTCCTTCTTATTTTTTCTCATAAACTAAACCTATACATGATTAAGACTTAAAATCACATGCTTAGTTCATTATCAATCCTAAGTGTTTGAGTCAATAATTTATCTTAGGTCACTTAGCTTCCTTTAGCCTTAGCTTACAACTCATCCATGTGTATCACTATCTCTCTCATGATTGGTCATTCCAAATATGTATGGAGGAGGAATATTAAAAAATCCTTCAAAATAAAGTTAAAATCTAAATCATTTAAATAAAAGGCAATGATATCAAAAGGCAAAAAATTATATATTCTTAAAAGTCTAATCACACTAAAAGATGTGATTCAAATCACATCTCCTTCTTCTAGTCGAAGCTCAAAATCCATAGTTGGCCTCATTATAGAGTCAAGGTCCTTTGGGGTGTGGTAGGCTAGTATATTAGAAGATGAGAATAAAAAAAATCTTTTAGTGCTAGCTACTTTCTCATGCAAGTACCTAATCTTCATAGTAGATCAACGACTCTATAAGGGGTCCTGAGGAATAGGGAAAATGTTATGGGAAGGTAGGTCCATTTTAATTTTACTTGTACCAATCTACCATCATGAGTTGATCTTAGTAGTACGCCTATTTTATTATAATGCTTTGTGTCTACAACAAGCAAGTTTTTTTTGTACATAGATGACCACTAGTCCCTTAGTGTCTTCTAATGTCCATAGTATGCCTCTTACCCCCTAAGGTATTCTCATAATATGCCTAAGTATTGATTTTTACACTCCATTTTTCATTCCTTTTACTTCATATTTCCTCTTGGGAAATATTTTTTTTCTTACTAATCACTCCCCATGGTATATCATTTGTGAGTTGCTTTGTAAGACCATAGATATGACCTGACATCCCTCACAACTTACCATATTTTCCATCTTATTACCCACATCCTTTATTTACCATTCTTTATACTTCTACTTACCAATCTTGATTGGGTACCCCTTGGGTTTTTATTTTATGAGTTTTAGTGTAAGACTATGGATAGGACCTAGCCCTCCTCACAAAATTTACCAATAAAAAAGTCACCATCCAAAATTACATGTGTCAAACATGAGATAAGATTTAATTTATTATGAAGTTACGTGCCATTGACATACTTCCCATCTTGATATTTAGTATGCTCTATGCTCATTTTTATTTCACATTTTATTTTCTTATTTTATGAGTGCATGTAAGATTACAACTATTTCTTTAATTTTTCATACTTCCTAGCTTGAATTAGTATAAAAAATTTAAGACAAATTTTTTTGGAATTTTTTTTTTAATTTTGTACTTCCCATCATAAAATATTATAATTGATTGAATTAATTTAGATTTGTTTTTATTGCCATTTATGCCCTTTTACATACCTTCCAATTTATTACATTATTTATCATACTTCCCAATATAATATTTAGTATGATTTTACTTTATTTAATTTCGTGTAAAAATATTTTACATTGGTTTAAAAACAAATCCCCTTTTACCATATTTTTTTCCATTTTATTTGATTTTTATACTAAGTCATTTTTTTCTTATTACACATTTCCCAACTTGAACTAGTGTGAAGTACATTTCTTTGATTGATTATATTTTTCCAAATCCTTTTTTGTTTGTTTCTTTTTAACCATGCATGTGTAATCCATAATGATAGAAAAGAAACCACACCACATATATTTCCTATAGCATAAACAACAAAGATAAATACATGTGCTAGAAAGAAATATATCTAAAAGCATCCACAAACACAACCATCATAAAGACAACATACATAACCAACACCAAATTAACTAAAATAATACATCTCTCACACACACACCCCCACCATGAGTTTGATATAATATATACAACCATATACAAAGCCTCAATACTAGGGCTACGTTCCATCCTATCTATCTCATGACCTAGCCATGCTACTTAATAAGGCCTCAATTTGACTCCTCTAAATGGTATGCTATAATGAGGCAGTCTAAGATCTCAATCCCTTTACATGTCCCTATAGTCATGCTATCTACACCTATGCCTATACCAACTCATCTTGGGTCACTATATGTGCCTATGTTAGCTAAGTCTACATCATTGTATATGCCTACATCATCTATGTCACTATATCTATATGTGTAGCTCTCTCATCTACCAAGGCCTACAAGTCCTATCTCTCACTTGTACCCATCTCTACTGGTGGTTACACCCTCTCTTTACACCTATATCTACCTCACTACCTCAATAGATAATTTGAACCATCTCACTTGAGTTGGGGTAGATGGTACACTTAGATTCTCTAGTGTCATGGGGGCATAAGGATGTAGAGTCTCATCTAGGATGTCATGGAGTGATACCCTTAAAAAAGACCCCCATCTCTCCTCCTCATCCTTAGGTATGCGTAAAAAATCATATCAGATAGATATTATATTACTATTATATCTCATAATATCTATCTATATCTCTCTACTACCAAATAAAAACTTAAGAAATAATTCAACCATATTCATACCTATCTATGACTCAACTCTTAAATGCCATCATCATGATCACCTAGCATAGTCTCCCCATATACATAGCCTCCTAGTACCTCCTCAATTATTCACCTCCTTAGATTGAACCTAGCTATCATGGCTCATGTTCATCTTAACCTCCATCTGAGTGGTCTCTCTATCATTTCATTTGGATCATCTAGGATGTCTATAGTCTCCACTCTCTCCTTTCTTCATCACTACCATTCCTTGGTGGTCACTACTAATCTCACTATAGGCTAGTAGTGGTACATGTGGTCTCTACCCTCCTTCACCTCCTCCTCTACCACTCATCATGATTGACCAGTCTATGGCCAATATTAAGATGGACTCAGTGTCAACCTCACTATTAGTGGTCTAAGTCCCCTCTTCCCTCATGGCTCCCTCACATGTTGATCCCACTAGTTAAGAATTAGTATCAATGTCATTATATGATGTAAGCCCATCTATCCTAGCACTTCTACCACCATATATGGATCTCTTCACTATGTATAGTGTCTAATCACCTCTCTCCTCTCTAGTACTAGTGTAACTATGTGTTAGCTCACCCATATAGCTACTATGTGCCCATGTAGTTTCTAAATGATGTCTACACATCTCATTAAATGTAATGTTGGCATGTGGGGCATGACCCATACTACCTATTCCTCTCTCCATCTCTATACTTAAGGTAACCCATCATCAACTGCATGGGGTAACCCAGCCCATTGATACATGGGGATCTCTCATACATCCATATTGCCAATATTATGTTTAGTCCCATAGTCTTTTACCCTTTGACAAAAATCTTGAATAGATCATTGATGATTTATACCTAGAGGATAGAGCCTAGATCATGTAATAATCCCTCTTATAGCATAATCCTACTCAAGGCTACCATGAATAATGGTATCTTGCCATCTGACTTGTGATAGAGTATCAATTGTGTCATAAGGCCTATCACCACCTTCTAGAGGTTTGGAATCTATGATATATATACATCATCAATACTAATTCTCTATCCTTTCAATATCATCTCTAAGCTTGTATCACACATGGTTAAGGCTCTCCTCTCCTCTAAGCTATCTATTATACTTGTGGTCACTAGTGCTCCTATTAGAGGTAGCCCAAGGATGGAATTGAAATCCTATAGTGTGATACCCACCTCTATCACATGCCCATCCACATCTCATCTAAAGGTGTTAGTCAATTATTCATAATATCCCAAGAACATGACTAATAGGTCAGCATTGAGGGTGATCCTACATATCTTAGATATACCTCTTAGACCTATGGCTACCAGTCTAGTTCAATATCCATCTATAAATCTATTGAATAAATATGATAACTAAGACATGTCAACCAACCTATAGAATCTTGACCATCTCTACAACTAAGAAACAATAAAGTATGTATTAGTTCCTCCATGTCATGTATAATCCCAATAAATTCTTTACACATCATTTTTACACTTTTAATTAAAAAACAAGCCCAATTGTTATTACCTTATTCATTTTATCCTATTTCTAGATTTCTTGGTCCCTCTTCCCCTCCTTTGGTCATTTTGGGCCATTCTATCCCTCTTTTGGATTTTTTTCATGCTTTTCTATGTTTATTATGGTTATTGGTCAACCTAGTTTGACCAAAATTTCCCTATTTTTATCATAGCTAACTTTAAATTTCAAGTCAACCCTCTTATTTCCCCTCCATGGTACCAAGTTTTCATTCTAGCCCTTACATACTAGTGTCTCACTCCCTTCTAGATTTTTAAATTTAAAATTACACTAGGTCAACCCATACCTAATGGGTTGACCATATGGATTCTACCCTATGTTGGTTGGCCTAGTGCATTATGTGTGCTAACCCAATACATTTTTCACAAAATGTACATTTCACTCACTTTCTTCCTAAACCCTTCCAACCCATTTCCTATCTTCCTATTTCTACCCTTAGAATCTAATTTTGTTTAATTTTGACATATAAAAATGTTTAAAAACAAATTTTATCAAAAATTCACTTAATTCAATATAAATTTCAAAAACTAGTTTGAGATTCGTAGTTGCATCCCTGTAGTGCACCTATTGCTGCCTCTGGGTGTCCTCCTCATCTATCATGTCTTTCCCTCACCATCCTAGCCTTGTTTGGTCTTAGATCTCTCTTTTCTCTTTTTCACAATTGAAAATTCTAAATGACTTCTCTTTTTCCCTATTTAAAACCACCTTTTAACAACTCAATTTTTTCATTTATTTTCAAGTAGATTCCTTGTTTTACCTCTATCTTTGTTTTTTCTCATCCATTTTACAAACTATAAAAATGAATTAGAATCATGATGGCGTAGAGATTATTTTCTACTATCATATGTCTATCTTCCAAAAAAATGATTTTTGGTTATTTTTTTCACTAACTTCTATAGGTTCACCTAGTGTACTCTACATTGGACACCTTCATTTCTTACATCCTACTTACTTGTCTATGACACTAAGGTAAGTTAAAGGCATGTGTTTTTAAATACAATTATTTCATTTATCTTATTTTCTTCTTACTTCACCATACTTAGCATGAACATTGTATGTTATCATGTTTTCTTTTGAAGCACCATCTTATGTTTCACTTATGTGACACATGATGAGCATATATTGGGACATATGTATACAAATAATATTTTTAACTTTTATTTATTAATAGTAATTTGTTTCATGAAATAACATATCAATTCTTAATCTCTCTGAGTGCATGCCTTAAGGTATGCATCGAGAAAGGGGCGGGTAGACCATTAATGCTTTGTAAGATTGTCATTCCTTTTGCCACATTCCATCCACACTATATCCTCCTAAAATAATTGAACCAAATATTATTCTTATATTTCTACCTATTCCTACCATTTTTTATGTTATCCTTCATTTCTTTCCTTAACACCCTTTTGACCTATCGATTGTGCTAGGTCGACTAGGTTAACCTAGCACAGTTTAGGGACTTTTTCTCTATTTTGGTTTATTGGCCTCTTGGATAACCTAACATAGACCTAGAGAGCTATCCCCAAAAATGTGCTAGGACAACTAGGTCAACATATCACAATTGATGTTCTTGAAATATTTTAGGCTAAGATACTACTATATATACTAGGTTATTTACCACCATTTGTAATAGAAAAGAATTAAGTGAAGAAGTGTGAATTAACATCTACCTATTGACCATTCTACTTAGGGAATAAAGCTTTAGGGTTAAATACTTTATTTGGAGCTTTGATATCATCTTGTGGATAATTATTTTGGATTCTTAGGTAGGTTGTATGTCCTAGAGCTGATTTATCTTAGGTATCCTTACATATCACAACAATCTCTTGTGAATCATCTTAGCCAAAGGGGATATTGAGGCTATATAGGTTCATCTTCGAATGTAAGTATTCCAAAATTTATTCCTCCTTTTTAAGAGTAGATAGATAGATAATTTATATTCTTCTCTTCCATGTATTAGGATTCCATATACATTAATGTGAGTATATGTCTTCTATACATGTTTACTTTAGTTGTTTATTTATTTTGTTTCTAACCCCCACCTTGTGCCAAAAGCTTTAGTGTTCACTAGATTAGATTTACTTTTATTGTTATTAGACTAGTGAAATATTAACTCATAAAACTCTTTTAGAGTTGTTATGTGATTTTGTTAGACTATAGGCTTTGGAAACCTATCTCACATGGTCTTTTGTGAAAAGTAATCTTATAATAAAGTCTATTAGATCCTCATATTATTCATTCTTCCACTTAATAGGTATATGCCATGAATCATAAGTGTAGGTGTGCTCTATCCCATCTAATCTAGGATTGATCTATGGACATGATGAATTTTTGATTGCATACATAGTCACTCCAAAGTTTCATAAAACTAAATACAAATTCAAAGTCATGTATGTATCCCATTATCCCATATTTGAAGGTATGGTAATAATAACTACCATAGATGATACATTCCTCTTAGGTACACCAAAAATAAAATGGTTAAAGAGGTTCAATATGGTATAAATAAGAGACCCTAAGAGTTTTTAAAATACCATGAGGTATGGAGAAAATAAAATCTATGCTAAGTGTTGCACAATAGCTTAAGTATTTAGGTAGTATCCCTCACACCATGTTATCCATAAAACAAAAAATAACTTAGCCTATAATGATAGTCACTAAAATAAGAATAAAAAATGGAAAATAAATATACAATAAAATTTAAAATTTTTTTATGTATAAATGAAAAACATTCAAGATGAAGTGAAAGATAAATTCTTCACTATCAAATATTTATTAAAGGTGAAAAGACAAATTATTCAGTGTTATCCAAAGATCCAAGGTCAAATAATATTAACTCAAAGTGTTAGATTTATATCCAAGATTGAAGTTAATTTGTTTTAGTGTTAGGAATTGGCAGAAAAATGTGTAAAATCTTAAGATAAAAATTAATCAAATAAGTGGTGTTCAAAATATAATTAAAAGTTCACTAGAATGTTTATTATTGATTTTGATTTATAAATGAAATGTAATAAATAATAAAAAAGTGAATAATCATTTATATCTATAGAATATACATAATATAAATGTAAAATAAAAAATTTAGAATGAGATAAAAAATAGTAACTTCCAATAAAATATGAAGGCCTAGTTTGGATTTGATTTATGTTTAAAATGTAGGTAGATCATTAATATAGAACTAATTAGGAGGACTTAGGAACTACCTCACAACTAAAAACAAAATTATGTGATGTAAAAGGATAAGGCCACACTAGGTGGAAATGAGTGAATTTTAGATGCATCCTATTTAATTTTGTGATTTATTTTTTTAGTTTGAGTGCTTTCATATGTTAGATTTAGTTTATTGGTTTACTATTAGATATATTTTTATGAATGAAATATGTGCAATATAAAAACCTTGTTCCTACTATATAAACTAAATGGAGATAAAATATAAATGGGGGAATTAAGAAAAGGGAATAGTCAAGTTATCCTTAAGAATCCCCATGTAATTTGAGTGCTATCTACATAGCCCAAAAGGACCTCAAGATAATGTAGTTATTCCTCCTAGAATGAGTTTTTTAATCTTGATATTTGCTATATTTTTTATTAGATAGGCTAAAAGCTGGGTTGGAGGGAACTATACCAATTACAATAACAAACTAAAAGATATTTAGGAAAATTCAACATAAAAAAAAGTGGGGTAAGAGATAACCTGATGGGTTAGCCTAAAAGACACCAAACATCAGCCACTTGATAGCCAAAAGAAAATAGAAACTAAGAAAAAAAGGTAATGACAAACTATTCTGACTTTGAGTAAGTGACCAGCTATTTGGTCATCACACTAGCACCTTTATTGGTTTTTCCCCCGGTTTGGCTCCCAATGAACTGGTCCTAATCTTTGTTCATTCTATTCCTTTTGAGATCTAAGTGGAGGGTCTCTTTTTTATCTTCCACAAAAGCCTAGGTGGCTTTCTCCTCTTTGCCTTTCTAGGTTGAATTACCTTTGGGGTGCGATCCAGGTGGTCCATACCATCACTGTTGTCTCTCTTTTTAAGGAAGATGGATTCTCTAGGTCTCTAAAATTATTTATCTATTTCTCTATAGATGAGTTTATATATCATAATTTTTGTGTGAATTTTTTGAAGAGAGTTCTCAATTACCTCATTAACATCAATCCCCAAGGCTACCTTTCCTTTGGAAGATAGTGATTGAAAAAAAGAAGGGCTACCCAAGTTAGGCTTGGGTTGGTCATGTACATGAGCATTTGAATCCTCCAAACCTTGTTATTATTGTTCCTATTTGGAACCCATCTAAGATAAATACTCTCCCTCTTCCTTTGAGTCCTCCTTTTCACTATTGATGTCTATGGCCTTGGAGATGATCTTTGACTAGACTATCTCCACCTATTTAATGAGTAAGAGGATGAGGCCTTAGTGGATTAAATCCATCATGAGATTCTTCTTTAATTTTAGAACATACACATCCAATGATTTTAATAGGAAAAAGGAATACTAATATAATTACCCTTGAAATGGTTTAGGATCAAAAAGTTATGAAAATAGAGAATAGTATGTTTTCTTTCCAGAGTAATATATCTCATAAATTGAAGACATACCTTCAGCCATTTTCTCATCAAGTCATCACACATAAACCCCTTTTTAGTAGAGTACTTTAGTTTGTGATTTTACTTAAGAATAAATTTGTGATATCTTCCTTACATCTCTTGTCTTTGAAATCCTTAACTTTATGACATTCTATGCATGTGGTATTGTTTATTAGCTCCTTAGTGATATAAATCTTCAACCCATGTATTTTCACCTTATCATTCTTCCAACCATGAGAAAAATCCTTGGAAATCACTGTGTTGTGCCCCACTAGGAATTCCATAAATGGATCTATCCCCCCTTTAACCATTTTATTCCAACCATGCTCATTCCTTTTTACATCAGTGCATGAAATTAGCTCAAAGTGATCTCTATCCCCTCCCATTTTCTTAGACTGCAACTTTATTTTTCAATGAGCACCAAAATCACTTTATGGGAGAGATAAAAGACAAGTAGGGGAAATAAAACCTAACACAATCATGAGATAAAGTCTTGAGACTTGACAATCATACAAGGCCTTGGTAATAGGATCTTTACACATGTGAAAATCATCGCACATAACCCATAATCTACTCATCATAATTTTAACCATCATGACTTTGTGTAATATGTATTTTTTCCATATCAGTTATGTAGATGATGTCATCCATGAATTTTCTCTCATGCCAAGTGACATATTCATTTTTAAGGACTTCAGTGTTAGCCAAATAATCTACTCCCCTTTTTCCTTCTATATAGACATTCTCAATAAGGACCCTTTGAATCAACTCACTAGGATTTTAACATTGTTGATGATCCCAAATATGTTCCATGAAGGTGAAGAAATCCATTTAAGCCATTTTATGATGTTCATTGAGTCCCCCTCTATATGGATAAACTCATAGCCTAGACTAACTACCTACTCAATATCCCACAACACCATGGTTGCTTCATATATGTGATTAGTTTGGATTCCTAGCAGCCCCACATAAGTTTCTCTAATAATTCTTGAAGATTATCTGATAAAACCACTTCCCCCTACTAGGCCTAGATTACCCTTCACTACACCATCAAAATTGAGCTTAACCCACTAGGGAATGGGAGGTGACCACTTAACTTGAGACTTGTCCACTCGTTTTACTTGGGAATTACTAGGGATGACAAGATTGAGTTGGGTCTTTATCCTAGAAAAGAGAGGAAAACTAGGTTGGTTGAATAAAAAAACATAGATTGACCAATTTTTATACATAAAATCCAAAACACCTTTAAAGTTAGAGGTGGGGTGAGGTTGGTGATTATCTAATATGTAAGAATTCCTAGCTTTCTAAATGACCCAAAAAATATGGGGGAGGGCCTAGTTCTACCCAAAAGATAGTGAGGGGACCTCCCAAGGATGCTTCCATTAAGTAATTAAGTCTAGTATTGAACTGGGGGTAACCCATGAAAAGTTATAAATGTTGAAGAAAAGCTAAAAATGGATGAAGTGAAAAGGCAAGAGAGAAATAAATTTTCCATGGTCTCAATTTCCTATTTGCAAAGTGAGAATTTTTTAAGAATGGATATACCTCTTTTAATCACATTATCAATAGTTAAAATCTTATTCTAGGTTGCCAACTAGAAGAAAACACTATTTTTGGGTCTAAAGTTTTTAATCCAGAGGGACTTCTAGTTGAATAACTCTTCCTCCTAATCCCAAAGGGAGGAGAAACTAGACTTCATAGAATAAAGACCATTGGGATCATGTTGCCAAATGAGAGAATCCTCCTTTGCAAAATGGATGATATGAATATGTTGGATACAATCATTAAGATATTGAATCATGTGAGATTTCTATTGATCTAAATGAATTTTAGTCATAACTTTCTAACACTTTATCCCATTCTTCATTTCCTAATAATTTGACAACTTGTGACCATAGTTTTCCCTACAGAAAGAGATAGGTCTAGGTCTTGGAATGTGGATTTCATAGGGCCTCAAACCACGGGTCACCCTAGAAGTCAACAAGGTTACCTCTACCAACATTATACTTGAGTCATTTTTTTATCATCTCCTTGCCCACCTATAATGCTTTCCAAAAAGTAGAGCCATTGTCAAGGCTAGATTTTGAGAGGAAGCAATGGCCTTCCCCAGAATGAAGATATTTGGCTCTAATGATCTTGGTCCACTAATTTTATTCCTTGACCACCATCCATCCTTGATTCACTATAAGAGCTTGATTCATATATTTAATTCTTCTTAACCCCAAACCTCCATTTGGAATATGGTGATAGGCTTGATTCTAGGAGATAAGCAAAAACATGAATCTATCTTCTAAGCCTCACCAAAGGAATTTTTTTTGAGTTTTCTCTATTTGATCAACAATTTTACCTAGAATATAAAAGAATGACATAATATATATGGGGTTACTTTGAAGGTAATTCATTAGGATTTGGACTTTTCCATCTTGAGATAAAAGGTTCCCTTTTCACCCTGTCATCTTTTTTTTATATTATTAATGATGGGGGTCCAGAATTTAGATTTTAAAGGATCATCAAAGAGTGGGGTGCCTAGATACATAAATGGATATTTCCTTATTATAGCCTAAAATATTTGAAATTTTAATTTGAATATCCAAGGGGGTGTTGATGAAAAAGAGGGAACTCTTAGAGAAGTTCACATTTTAACTAGAGACCAATTTGTAAAGCTCAAGAATTTTTTTGAAGCACATGGCTTATAAAACTAAATCCTCCCCCATCATCATAATTTCATCAATAAATTGATAATGAGTGATAGGATTGATATTGGGGGAATTAATTATTCCCTTGATGATATTTGAGGTTTTGGACTTGATAATGAGATGACTCAAAGCTTCTACCAAAATGATGAATAGGTATGGGGAGAGGGGTTCCCGCTACCTTAACCCTCTCCCAACTAGAAAGAAACCCATAGGGACACCATTGATAATAATTGATAATAAAGGGTTTGAAATACAAGAAGTAATTATTTTATTGATTGGGAAACTAAAACCAGATCTATCTAATTTTTTTTGAGGAATTACCGAGAAACTTGGTCATAGGCCTTATTCATATCAAGATTGATAAACATACCTTGCTAGTTTGAGTGAGACATCAAGTGAATGGTTTCATGAACCTTAAGGATCCCATCTAAAATATTTTTACTAGACATAAAATCACCCTACTATTCCACTATTATTTTTTCGAGTAGGTGTTAAAGTTTGAGCAAAAGGCCTTTGGTGTAGATTTTATAAAATGCAGTGTAAAAGTTGATCGGTCTAAAGTCTGACACCTTAAAAGCTCCCAATTTCTTGGGGATGAGAACTAGGAAAGTAATGTTGAAGTCTTGGAGTAAGGTTCCCACTTTGAAAAAATATATGATTGCTAGGAAGACCTCTTGGTAGATGATGTGCCAAAAGACCCGAAAGAAGAATGGGGAGAAACCATCTAATCAAGGGGATTTGTCCCCTTATAATGAAAAAATAATCACTCAAACATCCTCATCCAAAATGGGTAAGAATGGAAGCATTATATTCTTAATAAATAACCTAATTAGAGATATTATCTAATTGATCCTTAAGGGACTCATCTTAGGGGGAGAGAAAGCAATCAAAGATTTAAAGTAATTAACCAAATGGTTTGCAATTTCCTACTTCTTTCTAAATTAGGTACCATCCTCTTCTTAGACTTCCATGATGAGTTTATTTTGTTGGTTCCTAAAAGAAAAAATTTGAAAGAATTTGGTATTTTTGTCCCCCTATTTTAACCATAACTTTCTATATTTTTTCCTCCAATATAGTTCTTCCTTTGCTTTAATATTATGATGCCTTTTGAGGAGTTCCTTCTCTTTTGAAATAGGATTAGAAGTGTAACTTGAAACTAAAATTTCTAGTTCAACTCTATAGATCTCCTCCTCCATGAAATTCTTTTAGATGAAAATATTACCAAACACTTCTTTATTCCTAATTTTAAGCATATTTTTAACATGTCTCAGTTTCATAGCTAGAGTGAACATGGTTGATATTTGGATAGGAAAACTCCACCACTCCTTTATGTGTCCTTCTAAGGTTTGGTTGGATAACCACATTTTTTCAAAATGAAAGGGCATGTCCTTAGATTTAAATACCCTATCACTTTGAAACACTAGAGGGTTATGATTAGACCCAATATTGGGGAGAGATAAGAGAAGATAGGAAGAAGTATGAATCCAATTTAAAGGTATTAGGAACCTATCTAGTCTCACATATTGAAGGTTATCTCCTAACCTTTTGTTTGATCATGTATATTAATTGATTTTGAGTTCCACATCATAAAGAGTAAAATTAGCAATGAATTAATTCAAAGTTATCATGTTGTCATATTGGTGATAGGTTCCTCCTTTTTATTCCCTTGGTGACATTGGGGAATTAAAATCTGCAATGATTACCCAACTCATGTTGTTAAAGTGATTCTTGATATTAATTAAATTATCCCATAACTTCTTCCTCTTGGTTCTAGTGTTTTGGACATAAACATTTGTAAGAGTCCCATTATTTTTATCCCAAAGATTTGAGAAGTAGACTGAGATATGATTTTTAGTGATAAAAAGGGGGTCACCCTTTAGGACCATATGATCTGAAAAAACCACTAGGCCACCTGACTCTCTTCTGGAACTACAACTGTAAAATGAATTTCCCCAAATATTAGACTTGATCTTCAATAAATTTTCATCTAATATCTTGGTTTCTTGTATCAAAAGGAAATCCAACTTGTGTTTTAAAATGAATTTTCTATCTAGTCTTTATTTAGCAAGGTTGTTCAAAACACTAATATTCTAGGAGAGGACTTTCATCTCTTATTGTTTAGGTAGTGCCTGAGGGTCATTTTCATTCCCTTAGCAACATATATGTCTATTTTCACTCACTAAGAGCTTTGGGATGGGGGTCCTCCTACTGATTTTGGTTCACAACCAACATCCACTTTCTTCCTACCCTTTTTATTATGGGATTTTTCCAACTTTTCCTAATCTTGATCCTTAGGTAAACTAAAACTTTCACCTTTTAGGGTTGAGGAACATTGACCTTCTTAAAATTTGAGACATTTAGGTTCACACTTGATAAACATCAAAGAAGATTGAACTAGGATTTCTTGTAGAACTAGGTCATTATCTAGTAGAAGTGAAGAACAAGGTGAGTGATAGGAGGAGATCGAGGGAGCAGAGTCCAAAAATGTTTAGCTAGGGAGGGAGGATCCCACCAGAAAGACAAAGTCAGATTCAACCAAAATTTCCTATGGAATGGAAATAGGATGAGGGGATGGATGAGGACACAAGGAGGAAGCTGGGTCTAGAGAAGAATAAGGGGGCTAAGAATTTTGAGATTTTAGATGGATCTTGATTCCATAGAGAGTTTTTTTCCTAGGCTAAGAGGGTCCAAAGCTAGCATGGGAGAGGATGTAGGGGGTGTAAGGGGGGAGGGAAGTGGGGGAGAGAGGAAAGAGGAGAAGTGGGGGGAGGGGGAGGGGCATGAGGGGGGATATGGAGGTAGGGTGAGATAAGAAGGGGGGAATAGAGAATTGAGAGAGGAAAGGGGGGAGGGAAGGTTTTGGGGAGAGGGTAGAGGGGAGAGGGGGAAGGGGAGAAAGAATAAACCATGAGAGAAGGGGACATGGGGGAGAAGGGGGGATGGGGAGAAGGGGGAAGGAATGGGGGCCTAGGGTGAGGACTTAAAAACCTATGTTAGAGAGGGAGGAATAGTTGGCTTCCTGAGTAGGGGAAATATATAGAAGGATGGCTCAAGATGTCATAGGTCTTTAAAATATTTGAAGATATTTCAAATTCAATATTTTGTTTCTAAATGCCATATTTGGACTTAATTTTGATAAAGTGGATCAAGGGTTTATGAGCTAGAATGAAGACACAAACCCTACCTCAGAGAAGCCTCCTTCTAAACCTAGTAATTAGGTTGATGGAAAAGGCCTTCCCTAGTCCCCTAACAATACCAAAAATAATTTTTGGAGCCCAAGATTATAGGAGTTTAGGGAGGCTGATCCAAACTAGGATACCCTCCAATACTGAGCTATTAAGATTAATACCTACCTTCCATTTGTGAACATAGACTACCAATTTACCCATAAACCATGACCCACCTGTAAGAATCTTAAGGGTGTCCTCATGATGAGTGTAATTAATCAAGAAGAAATTCCTAAGCATGGAAATAATGTCAATGTGTATTTTAGTTTTCTATTTAAGATTATCCCACTTCTAAAGAGAGTTGATATTAGGGAAAAAATCATTAAATTTTACCAAGATGGAATTCAAAAGAGATGAATCAATGTTTTTTATGATGCCATTTGGAACCTTGAGACATACCTCTTTACTTTCCCCTAAAGGAAATAGGAAAGACTCTAGAAGGATGGCATGATGACATTCCCTCATGACTTGATATACCTACAAGGCTTATTTCTTTCCTTTATAGGGAGTGGAAGCTAGGCCTTGTGGACCCTGACTATGCTCATTTCCTAGATATTGTAGATTCTTAAAAAAATTGATGATATAGGTACCTTCCCCATTTCCAACTTTTCTATGTCTATTACTACCAGGTCTAGAGGTTTAGGATGCAAATCCCCATCCTCCTACCTATTGCTATCATTCAAAATTCCCGCCTCTACAATTTTCCCACCCATTGTTGTTCAAAAAAATTGATATTTACTATATGAATGCAACTAGATAGATTAATTTAAATTATTCATAATAAGTTACCTTGACCTAAAATAAAATAAACTCATAATTGGCCTATGAATATTATCATAAATCAAAACATGAATTCAAAGGATAATCATTTTTTATTAATGTGTACTAGATTTCTAAGTGATTGCTAGATGTATTTTGAATGACCTTTATGTGCTTATATATAGGAATATTTGAAATAATTTTTTTAACCATCCTTGATATAAGTGTAAGAGGATTAATATGAAATATATTTTTTTACAAGTTACCATTGGAGCATTGGGTACAAGGCCACACTAGTGGATAATTCTAGGATTTGGCCTTATTTTCCTAGTGTGGTCTTATCCTAGAAGGACAAAGACTATTGGGACTTAGATAAAAGGAATATGTAATTAGAATTGGGATGCTTGAATGATTTTTCCACTAATTTCAAGATAAAAAATTAAATAGTGAAGGCTCTCATAGATATTTCTAGTTAACATAATGGTTTATAGGTAAAAGAGGTAAGGATGTCAAGATTAAACATTTTAAAACACTTAATTATTCAATTTGTGTGTCAATATCTCTTTGTTTCAATGTACTTATAGTATCTAAAAAATCTAATTTATTCTTTAGTTTTAGTTTTGGATCCATGTGATGGATTACTCAACAATAATAGTAAGATCCTTATGACATATCTCCTATTTGTATGCCATCCATATTTTATTTATATGTTTCATTCACCTCACCCAATTCAACATAAAGTGGGGGGGGGGTGAGGGGTTTTGTATACTATTTTTCTTATGATATTTGATGTGCATTTCACATTTTTCTTATATTTATTCTATGCTCATGGACTACTTTCTGATGGTGCATCTTTTTTCTAAAGTAGTATTTTGCTTTCATTATACATGGGTACCTCATCAGGCCTAGTTATAAGAACCATTTTATAGTTTTAGCCTCAATATTTATACACACTCCCTAAATTTTGATTAAGGGGGTGTTGGCATAAATTTTAAATTAAACCTTAAGATTAATTAGTAAATGATTTTCCTAAGATTTTGTATTATCTTATTTAGAAAATAATTCTTATTTTTTGTGACTTTAATTAAAGTATAAATTGCACACTCGCATCTCCAATTATACTAAATTTAAAGTTACACACCAAATTGGACTTTAGGCAAACAACTAAATTATATTTTATGTAAACCATTGAAATGGAATGTTTGCCTTTACTTCCAACCACTTGAATTCATGTACCCACTTACATCAATGCAACTAATAATATTTATGAGGTTTTTATTTCTCTATATAAGTAATTCTTTACCTCACTCTCACTTTTCATTGTTATTTATAATTTTCTTTGTATTTTTATGATTGTTTAGATTTCCTTGGTGAGATTTTATTATATTGTCTAGTCCCTAATTTAGTGAAAAGTTAATACAATAAGAGTGGTATAATTTTATACCCAAATATATTTGTCTATCTATACTTTTAATTATGTGAGTTATGTCTAAGTCTATGTGAGAAATATTACTATGAGAGTGGGTGGTTTAATTACATGTTTTAGATGGATATTTATAACTTATCACCTCACATAATATCCATAAACCCCTTCTATCATGATTTTTTGACTACCCATATCAAATCAAGAATTTAATTTTTTAAGCTTATATACATAAATAGGTAATACCTTCATATTCATCATATAATCCTAATCCAAATTTTGGTGATATCAATGTTAAAGCTTCTATGCCCTTAGAAAGATAATTTATGCAAATAGGAAAAATAAGTATACTTGTAACTTGAAAATTTTTAGACTCTCATGCTCATGGGGAAACACCTATAGCCTCAGTAAATTATCATGTCTTTAAATAATAATATGTTCAACTCTAGGTTTGACTCCTTTGTTTTGGTTTCTATAACGATGATTTTGAAGTTTCCTTTAGGGTTTGGGGAGTATTTTTAATTTAAAGTTTATATTATTAATTTTCAAAGATGAACACTCTTTTCTTCAATGTTGAGGATGTGAGAGCCTCACTTTCTATATAATGTATTTCATGCTTATTCCAAGAATGACCTTTCATTACTACTATGTGCTCAATGTTTATGATTAATAGATTGGTATTGAGTTTCAACCTACACTTATTTGATCCTTTATAAATAAATAGAGACATTTCTATATCATGAATGAAAAACTTGAGGCCCAAAAATATAATCTTGTAGATATAGAAAAGGTCTTATTCTCTCCAAAAAATACTCTTAGTGCTTATAATTTTAATTTTATAATTGTATGAAATCAAGAGCCGATAAAACTAATTGTACACAAGTTTCATACCCCAAAATTGCATGACTAAAATACAAATAAAAATTGACCAATTATTATTAATAATTAAAATTTGAATCATGTACAACTTGAATAATTCACAATGCCCAAATTATAGCCACCTTTGTGACATGATACACATAAAACATCAATACCAAGTGTACATGTATAGATGACATGAATATTAATGCACAAGTAATCACATTATCATTGTACAACCAAGCTAACCTTATCAACCCTATACTGGCCTATAATTGATTAAGCAGACCAAGAAACCCCTTAATCTAAAGTCTATATTGAAAAAAATATTAAATAAACATAATTAGACTATGGTAAACATATAATTAACAATCATCATTTTAATAAAATTGTGATTACAAAGATAATAATATTTTATAGTATAATGTAAAAACATTTCCTTATTTTCATCTCAACTAAAGATAAATTCATAATTTTAACCTAACTCAAGGGTTAGTGAAATAAAAACCCTAATCCATCATAAGACCTAGACCTGATTCCACACCTCAACATGGAAGCCTACATATCTGCTCCTCAAAATCAAGGTAATATGAATTTTTTTGCTAGAACTTGTGAAGTGTCTACTCCTTGAGACACCATCATTGAGAGAGATCAGAAATCAAAGTTGATTAGGGACAAAAAAATGTAACTCAAATGATCTTCTAAAGTTATAGAATTCAATACTTAATAATAAATCACACACTCAAGTAATCACTTATTTCAAAACACTTTGAACACCTAAGGTACAAGTGCTTACCCAAAACCACTATCATGCATAAACACATATGAGTAAAAAGGACTATGACAAAATTAAACCACATTTAGTAACCTAAGTTATAAATCACAGAGATATAAAACTCATATTACTTGGAGAGGCTCTATCTCCCAATGGTGTCTCCATAAATGAGGGGGTTAATATAAGTACATCATAGTACCCTCTATAAAGTACACATAGGTAAATTTCTAACCACTAATTAGATAGATGAGGATTTTTATCTCTAACCTCACTATTGGAATCAACACCCATTTCTTTCTCTGTATAATTGATAAAATAATAGATCATATATCAAATAGCTTAAAACATAAGGGTTTTAAGTAAAAAACCTCACCATTATCTTATAAGGGGTTTAAACACCAAAAATGTAATCATAGGGTTACTTATTTATTATTTTCCATAAAAATAATGAAAAATTATTTTACAAGAGTTCTAAAATGTCTTTACATAAGGTTACGTTTTATGTTTTAATATATCAATGGATTCATACTTGTATGCAATCATAAGTGAAATTAATCTATCAATCAATCCTATCTTCAAGAAAATAAATTATTTAACTATACTATTAGTACTAAATTGATAATTAGATTCATGACCAATATGGATTCACTATACCTACTAAAGGGTTACAAATCCTTTAGTCAAACTATACCACACAATATCCCTAGCTAGGTCTTGGTATTTCAATATAATAACAAAGTAAATTAAATCTAATCTATTTCTCACCAAGGATTACAACACAAATGGGGGATAAACATAAAAAATAAACATGCAGAGAAGAACTCTATCAAGTTAATGTATAAGTAATCTTAATCAAGGAGAGACAATACATCATTGTCCATTATACATGAAAATATATTTACTAACAAAATAAGAGTAATATTTATGAATATTTACCTTGAAGATGAACCCAATGAGTTTCAATATCTTCCTTAGCCAATGGTGCTTTATAATAGGTTGTTTTGTGTCATAAAGATCACAAAGAGAGGTCAGTTCTTGGCTACAAGACTTCTCCTATGCATCCAAGACACTTTTTCAAGATAAGATTCTTATCTAAGTAGTATAAAACCCTAAGAAATGGATCCTCAAGTATATTGGTAAATAAGTAGATAATGAAGTGTGAATGAATGATTATCTCTCTTGGAAATAGGGTGAAGGATGTGTATATATATCCTGATTTGACCCTAAACCCTTCCATATTTTTAGAAGATGGAATTAGCCTATTTGATCTATTTAGTTAGGAGGTCAGATTAGTTAGGTCCAAAACTAAGTCATTTGGGATGACTTATTCATGTAATGTGCTCAATTCATAAAAATAATTTGACCCAATCAACTATGTTCAGAAAGATGATAAAAGGAGTTTTAGCCTAGACAGGGGCTATTTGAGGAAATGAAATGTTTGATTGTAAGGGAGGTGTCAAAGCTTAGGGAAACACTTAACAAGTTTTTGTATTGGTTTTAGGTTGAGGCATAGGGAAAAACAATCTTGTGAATCACCAAAATCCTACCCACCCCTTTCCCAATGTACCTTTTAAGGCTTGCACTCAAAGAGGTTGAGACTCAGTAGGTTATTTCAAGATAGAAATCATTAGTAATTAATAAATTTTAAAATATTATGTGTATACAATATTCATATTTGACTATGAACATGTTTTAATCTAGTTTCCTTAAGTTTTTATCTATAAAAATAGATAACTGCTATGATTTTAAGTACATGCAACTAATAACAGATAATATTTCCATAAAAGAAGCATAAAACACAAGTTTACTCAAAATTTGAGACATTTTGTGAAAAAATAAAAAGTTTTTATGGAGTTTCCAACAATGTTAATATTAAAAGAAAACAATATCCTTATTAGAGTAATAGATTCACATTCCGATATATTGATATCAATAAAAGGGAAAATCCTTTTATATTCTCATGGTTGCACGGAACTAAATTTTAAATAATATAATGGTGTCCCTAGAACCATATTAGTCACATTTTTTTAAAAAAGGTCCTAATAGATTTAATATTATATTTCAAAAAATATTTCTCTCACAAATTTTTATTTGAAATGAATCTTTCTTAGGGTCAATTAACCTATTATGGTAGTACTTGACAAAAATTAAAACATGTATATAAATTTGTATTCACTTTTGAAACCCAATGTTATATAATTTATATAACTTCATGTTCACCTTTATAAATTAATACATGTATCCTTATCAATATTTGGTTTATCCATTTTATTATTGATATAAACTTTATGAATTTATATACTTACATAGTAAATAATCATAGATATCATCAATGTGTTAAATATCAAAGTCTTGAAAGCATAGCTAAGAAAACACACAAATCAAGCAAAATAAGAAGATAATAAAAATATATAACTACTAAAAAACATTATTATCCTAAAGACTAACCATTTCCTCTAACTTTGGTATTATAAATTACCTATATTTATAGACATAATTGTTATATTTGATCACCCTAAACATTGGTAAGTTCTCTTTTAAGTCATATAAAAATATTAGTGGAGGATTATGAGATAGTTATGTATAGGAGAAAAAATTGAATATTTAGGGAAAGGTTTGTTAAAGAATCGATTAATTTATTCACCATTACGCAAGCATGAATTATTTGTATGCTTGAAAAGTTGTTTATTTGATATTATTTCTAATAAGTTTGTCTTCTATCCAATGATGGTATTCATACATTGTTCAACTTACATAGGTCTAAAAGTGACATATGAAAATATTACAATAGTTTATAATCAAATAAAAATTGAAAAATTATATTATATTCATATAAAATTATACATTTGTTTGTATCAATAAAATATTCTAATGTGTCCATAGTCTTGTCATTCATGGCTTCAAACTAGTCACTTAAAACACTTAATTTAAATACAAAATACAATTAATTTACTTTAGTAGAATATAAAGGGTTATAATGAAAACTAAATTCTAACAATTTCATTTAGTAGATATGAATTATATTATCATTTAGAGCATAATATAAAATACATAATTATCATCATAAGAGTTTATAATAGATAGTATCAAACGTGTACGTTAAATGGACTAGTTTACCTTAGTCATCATAGTTCCACCTTTACAAATATTGAAACACATAGAACTAACACCGAACCCATTAATTTTATGAAATTGATATTAAATTAATATCTTATTTTTTCAATAATGTATTTTACATTAAAAAACATTTTTGCATCTTCACTTATCACGAAACTCATAACTTTGAAATTAATTTTATTTCTTATTACTTAATGAAATAAATACTTCCACTATGCGTTTATAAGATATTGGAGAGAAACCTAAACCTTTAATTTGTCTAATCTAACTATATTTAATTTGGTATCAACAAAAGTCCCCATTTTTATACATTTTTTTATATTCTACAAAACAAAAATTAACATGTTGTAAACCCCATAACAATACTTAATTTATATCATTCCAAAAAAAAAATTCATAATAAATCATCATATTCCATTATGATGTATTTTAAAGGAAAATCCAACTATATTTAAATATAGAGATCATTATTGATGAGCTTACCATGGTGATAGAGAAAAAAAATCAAGATAGATTTACTAACATAATGATTAGCTCTACTGGACTAAAATAATGAAATTATGATATTCAAATTTATTAGCTAAAGGTATAATCAAATACACTATAAGAAAACAAATAATATGGGATATAAAATTTATTATTTAGTCCATAATTTGAGGATTTTTATGCTTTTTTCATGATTTAAATACCATAAATTATGGTTCAAATTATACACAAAGTGGATGAGTTTAGCCAATAAGTTAATTACAGTGGATTATTAAAACTACTTAATTTGTTCTAAGATTATTACAAGGAATTTGAAATTCATATATAGAATAATAAAACATAGTTTTGTAATGTTAAAAATTATTAATAAGACATGGTGCTCTTTATTCAAGTAAAATGAAATCTGCAAGCACTTAAATGATATTTAAATTAGTATATATTCAATAAAATCCTACACGGATCCCTAAATAATACAAAAAGATAACCATAGATGAGAATGTAGTTAGGAGAGATGTGACATAATCTTATCATCAAATGCAAGCCAAATAAGAATTGGTGTAGCTTATCAAGAAGAACATATTTAAATACACTAAAAGTCAGATATTAAATAATAAATACATACTTGAATAGATAACACACAGGAAATATATAAACATCAAAACATTAAAAATATAGTCCTAAAACAAATTTTTTGCACCTGATGCATCATCCATATTATTTAGGAATTATTTGTCTCCTCTTAATGCCTTTTCTCTATTGTAAATTATTCTATTCCTCATATATATATATATATATATATATATATATATATATAATCCTTCCTTATAAGTAATGTTCCTCTTATCTTTTTATAACTAAAGGAATATTTTCTCACCACACTAGTGTATTATTTTTCCATCTTACCATATTGTATGATGATTGACATCCTATTTGAAGACACTTTCATCCATAAAATTAATTCCTCTATTGACTTTTCTTCCCAATGTGGCACAAAAAGGGTTAATATTATATGTATATGGGTGGATGCAATAATTATTATATATATTTACACTTGTAATCTATCTCTCAAGTCCCCCATGTTGCATATCCCAAGTACAAAAAGTTTTGAAATTCAAAAAATATCAATAGTTAATGAGTATAGTTCATTAACATGCTAGCTATGCAATGTATAAGACTAAAGTTTAATTATGTTAACATTAAATTTATGATGATACCAAAATGGAACTTGCATGCACTCTCAAGAAAATGAAGATATCTAAAAAATGTAACTAGCAATGAATTTACATTAAGTAATTCTTATAAAATGTTTATTAAATTTATGATTCATCAAAAATATTAAAAATATGAAATTCAACTAGAAATTTTAACAAAAATTTTGTCTAATTTTTTTTTCCTTTGGTTGAACATTATATTAATTTTTTAAATTTTAATTTTAATGGGCAACCATCATCAAATAATTTCATGATAGCTGGATTTGACTGCATGAATTGACATTTTTGTAGACCATAAAAGGAATGAAGGATAAAAATAATTTAAACCGACATTTTAAACATATTCTCTTCATTTTCAATAGTAAAAATATTTTTTCACACACATGTTAAATATTTGACTTCTATCTTTTCCAATTATAGTGAATGAGGACAAGTGACATCACTCTAACTAATATGATGTCTTAGGTTCAAGACTAATGTAGTAACAAAACTAAGGTTACACATTATTACTATTGTCACTTTGATTTTAACCCTTCGAGGATATGTCTCATCTCTCCTCATCCAAGTGGCATAATTTAAACACCTTTAGGCTGTGGGTGAGGCTAAGAATGAGGTGAATCTCGAGATAGGGCTAGCTCCCTTGACATACCACTTGTAGATCACTACTACACCTAAAATTAATGAGGGAAAAAGGATAGAAAATTTAAATTAAAATATCCTAAAGGAGGTGATACACTAAATTAGTTGATGAATACCAACCAGTTGCATGTTACACATTTGAACATGGGACTAACCAAACATACACTTCCCAATCATGTTCACTATGCTAGTTTTGACTAGATAAGAGGAATATATTTGTTGTGACACATATGATTTGTTTTAAAGAAATAAATTTTCATTTTTATTTATCTTATGTCTCAATTTTCCCCTCCATGTGATTGACATCTTTAGACTCCTTCTAGAACCTACAAAACACACAAAAAGGTCAATAAAACCCTATTTTGTACTCCATCCATAAAATTTCGTATAGTAAAAAAGGAATGGGAGTATAATTGAAGAGTTATATACAATATATAATCATCATTATGGGAAAAATATGCCATTTGGGTTCAATACTTGCTCAATCTTCTCAAACAGGTCACTAGCAAGGGTTTTGTTGAGCTTAGTCATGTTTTACCCTATTAAACTTCATTCATAAAGATATTAAATTTTAATTGAAAAAAAGTTACATTAAATAAAATTTTAGGACCTCCATAAACCTCCATAAACTCCTTAGATCTCCATGCAAGATGCCAGGGGAGATATGAGCATTCAAATTTGCCCTATCAAGCTCTTTTCTCC